>JAQQSZ010019923.1:0-10259 GCA_028646595.1 Phalanger gymnotis
GCCTCAGCCGCAGCTGTCTCTGGCTCCAACAGAAAATCAATCCCCAAGCTGTCCTCTCTCCTCCCATCGAGCTCCTGGCATCATCAAGTGCCACCTGAATGACCAGAGCCCATTGGTTCCCGAGTTGGCCCCTCCCCCTAGCACCCTGGGAGGCTCACATCCACATAGACTAGATCAACACCCAACAGGGCATGGCTCTGGAGTCAACACCTCCCCCCAGCCAGCCCCACCCTGGGCCCCACCTCAGTCATCAATCCACACCCACATAGGTTCCACACCCAGAAGGGCTCTGGGCCTGGGGCTGAGCACCTAGCAAGGCTCAATGAAATATACTGAGTTACTCAAAGAAAACAAAGACCATTTTGCTTACCGACACAAGCACATAACCTTCTTTATTACTTTCCATAGTCTTCTCTTAATTTCTTTCTTATATTTCTTTTTCCAAATCTCAAAAACCTGTTTGTTACTCAGACTACACAATTTTCCTTTGCATGCTCAGATTGTACATTTCAACCATACCCCAGACTACATTCTCTCCACTTAATATTTCCTTTATAATTTTTGCACATATTGTAGTTAAACCCAATGACTTACCAGGACCTGACTTTCCCTACCTGTAGAGTTCATTTCAACACAGGTGATTTTCTTCACATATTTACCTATCAGAATTATACTCTGCAGCCAATTAGTTATAATTCAGGTATTCTCTAAGAGATTAAAAAGCTCCAAATAACTCTCACTCTTCCAAATGAGATAGAAATTTACACTGCCTATTCCTAGTTTCATTATAGGAAGAAGTTTGTGGGACAAATACTTCAAAAATCCATTAAGATGTTTTTTTTAGTAACTACAAAACTTTTAGGAGGCCTGCAGTGGCTTATGATCCTGTTGAAGCACAGGGGTGGAGTTCTGAGCTCTCTCAGCCCTAATTAGCAGCTTGCAAAACAATAAACAAACAAAAAACCAACCCTGCAGTGTCCAATCAACAATCAATATCTATTATGTTATCCACAAAGGTCAACTCAATTCATTTTTCCAAATTAAATCATACTCTCTTCTCTGTTAATTTACTCTTCTCTTTTCGGAATCTGGAGATAGTCAATACTTTGTAACTCATATGTCAAGACGGTTGTATTTTTTTCAATTCTTAACAACATTTCTTATACAGTTTTTATAATGGTAACACAGTTTAAACATAAATTGCTGAAATTCTAAATTGTTCACATTCAAGGCCATTATAGACAAACCTCGATGCCTTAAAGGACAAAAAACTTATTTTGCAGTTTTAAACATATTACCCTGATGTTTAATTTTCTCTTCTAGCTGTAAAACAATGAAAATGTTATTCTGGAGAGGAGGTATTTTTAGCTCCTTAAAACAAATTCTAAAGAATGTTTATACAACCCTTATATTCTCAAACTTGGTAGTAGTTCAGGAAAGGAAAGGGAAAGGAAGCATCTTTTTGAAAACTCAGACCTTCCCAGAGTGGTTAAAAATACAAAAACAGATTTGCCAGCAAAGTTTTTCCTTCTAGCACTGTGCCCACAATTGCATTCACACAGACTCTGAGAGCCACAGAAAGACACATAAACAGGACAGCTGTGAGACAAACCTCCTCCTGCTTGATTCTCGGCTAAACTATCTATTTGAAGAGAATATGGAGGCACATAGCAACAAACAGATAGGATTCTACTCTCACTTTAGCCTACTAGCTGTGCTAAGTCACACACATATAAAATACAAATACTGCATTTAACATTCCAAAAAGAAACAAAAGGCTGAAGCTTCCTTAAAAATAATTTAGTGGGGGTGGAGCCAAGATGGCCACATGAAAACAGCATCTTACCAGAGCTCTCTCACAAGTTCTGTCAGATACCTCTAAAAAAGTGAATCTGAGCATATCTAAGAGAGTTATAAGCCACTAGTAGATTGAGTGGGGGAAAATTTCCAAGCCAGGAGAGTCAGAAAGGTCAACAGGGCCAGATCTACAGGCTGAGAGAGTGCCTATTGTGTGGAGCTGTACCAGAAGGCAACAAAGAAATAGCTGCAGAAACCAGCCAGCCATCTAGGCTGCAAGAAAGCTGGGCGCCCAAAACCAGCAGAGATCCCCAGGCCTGACAACACAGGATGGGAGTCTGTTGAAGTGACAGGAGGCAGCAGTGCAGTGCCTGTGGCCATGAGACATCTTCTCTTGAGGCTTGCAGCCCAAAGGTTTGAAACCCACCTTCTTGAACTTCCAGGATACATAATGGCCAAGTAAATGGCTCTCATCCCTCCCTCCCTCACTGATCCAGAGAATTCCTCAGGGAAAAATGGTGGAATAGAGGAGACAGAAGTGGGGCTTCAGTAGCCAAACAGTGGGAACTCCTGAGTCCCAGAAGGGCAGAACCAGCAAGGGTCAACACCAGGAACCCAGACATGCCTTTGCACAGCAAGGGGAAGTTGCAGACACCAGCACAGACAACAACGGAGACCACTGGTGCTGGAGAATACCTCCAGGGGAAGAGGAGACTTCTGGCCCCTCCCCCACACCTCAGGAAACCAAAGGCCATAATACACAAAGCCAGTAACTAGGCTCACAATTCCCAGAACAAGAAACCTGGGAGAGAGATCCTTGAGACCCAAAAGCAGAAACCCACTGTAAAGCTGGGAAAAAGTTAACCTGCATGAAGAAGAGTATGAAAAAACCAAGGACTATTGACTCTTTTTATGGAGACAGAGAAGATCAAAATACCAATTCAGAAGAGGACAGCATTGACACTATACTCACATCTGACACCTCAAAAGGGAATGTGAACTGGCCTCAAGCCCAAAAAGCATTCCTGGAAGTGCTAAAGGAGGATTTTAAAAACTAAATTAGAGAGATAAAAGAAAAAATGGAAAAAAAAAAAACCACAGGTGAGATCAAAACATTAAGAAGTAAAATTGGCAAAATGGCTAAGGAGATTCAGAATGTAAATAGGGAAAATGACACCCTGAAAGGTAAAATCATCCAGTTGGAAAAGGGACTCAAAAGCAAAATGAAGACAAAAACTCATTAAGAATTAGAATCGAGCAAGTAGAAGCTAATGACTCTATGAGGCATCAAGAAGTAATCAAACAAAATGTAAAGAATGAAAAAATAGAAGAAACCGTGAAATATCTGATTGGAAAATCAACTGACCTGGAAAATAGGTCCAGGAGAGACAATTTAAGAATTATTGGTCTACCAGAAAACCACGATGAAAAAAAAAAGCCTTGAGAGTATCTTCAAAGAAATTATCAAAGATAACTGGCCCAGAGGTCCTAGAACCAGAGGGGAAAATGATCATTGAAAGAATCCACAGATCACCCCCGAAAGAGATCCCAAATTGAAAACTCCAAGAAATATTATAGCCAAATTTCAGAATTACAAAGTCAAGGAGAAAATGCTGCAAGCAGCCAAAAGGAAACAATTCAAATATCATGGAACTACAGTCAGGATCACATGGGATTTTTCAGCTTCTACATTAAGTGACAGGAGAAATTGGAATATGATATTCTGGAGGGCAAAGGAGCTTAGACTACAACCAAGGATCAACTACCCAGCAAAATTGAGCATAATTTTTCAGGCAAGGAGATGGACATTCAACAAAACAAGGAAATTCCAGACCTTCCTGATGAAAAGGCCAAAAGTAAATGGAAAATTTGATCTTCAAATACAAAACTTAAGAGAGACATAAAAAGGTAAACAGGGGTAAGAAAAAACCCCCACAAACCTTGTTAATCAATAAGGGCAAATTGTTTACATCCTTATAGGATAATATTGTTTTATATACATATATATATATGTGTGTGTATGTATATATATGTACATATGTACATATATATATATATATATATATATATATATATATGCCAATCTTGAGAATAGTACAGTTATTATGACAATTGAAAAGGATACACATAGCCTGTGGGTGTCAGTATAAAATAACTGATATAAGGATAAAAAATATAATTAGGAAATGTAAAGGGAGGGTTCTGGGAGAAGAGGTAAGGAGGTAGTAGAAAAGGGTAAATTACATCAAATGAAGAGGCAAAAAACTGCATTACAGTAGAGGGAAAGACAGGAGGGAGAAGAGTAGTATATGAGCTTTGCCCTCATCGATTTGTTTCAAGAAGAGAATAACATACTCTGAGAAGTATAGAAATCAAACTTGTCCTACAGGCAGTATGTGGGGAAAGGGCAAATGAAAGGGGGGGGGAGGTGTAGTCAGAAGGGAGGGAAGAAGTAGCAAGGGAAAAACTGTAAGATAAGGGAAGGAAATCAAGAGGAAGGGCAAATTGAGGAAGGTGGTGGTCAAAAGCAAAACTCTTTTGAGGAGCAGAAGTGGGGAAGGAGACATAAGAGCATAAACAGGGGGGAAACAGGATGGATAAAAAGGCACAGCTTGTAATCGTAACTGTGAATGTGAATGCAATGAACTCTCCCATAAAATGGAGGCAGATAGCAGAATGGATTAAAAACCATAATCCTACAATATGTTGTTTACAAGAAACACATTTGAAAAGGGGGGATACACACAGGGTAAAAGTAAAAGGATGGAATAGGATATATTGTGCTTCAGCTAAAGTAAAAAAAAAAAGCAGAAATAACAATCCTAATCTCAGACAAAGAAAAAGCAAAGATTGATCTAATTAAAAGAGATAAGGACACTGTATCCTGCTAAAAGACACCATAGACAATGAAGCAATATCATTATTTAACATATATGCACGACATGGTATAGCATGCATATTCTTAGAGGAGAAGTTAAGGGAGTTACAGGAAGAAATAGAAAACAAAACTATACTAGTGGGGAACCTCAACCTCCCCCTCTCTGAACTTGATAAATCTAACCTCAAAATAAACAAGAAAGAAGTTAAAGAGGTGAATAGAATTTTAGAAAAGGCAGATATGATAGACCTCTAGAGAAAACTGAATGGGGATAAAAAGTAATATACTTTTTTCTCAGCAGTACATGGCACATACTCAAAACTTGACCATGTACTAGGGCATAAAAACCTCACAATCCAGTGCAGAAAAGCTGAAATAGTCAATGCATCCTTCTCAGATCATGATGCAATAAAAATTATTTGTAATAAAGAACCATGGAAAGATAAACTAAAAATTAATTGGAAACTAAATAATCTAATTCTAAAGAATGAGTGGGCCAAAGAACAAATCATAGAAACAATAACTTCATTCAAGAGAATGACAATAATGAGACAACATACCAAAACTTATGGGATGCAGCAAAAGCAGTTCTTAGGGTAAGTTTTATATCTCTAAATGCTTACATGAATAAAATAGATAAAAAGGAGATCAACAAAATGGGCATGCAACTGGAAAAGCTAGAAAAAGAACAAATTGAAAATCCTGATACCAAATTAGAAATACTGAAAATCAAAAGAGAGATTAATAAACTTGAAATCAAAAAAATTATTGAATAAATAAAACTAAGAGTTGGTTTTATGAAAAAACAAACAATAAAATTGATAAACCCTTGGTTAATTTGATCTAAAAAAAGAAAGAAGAAAAACAAATTACCAGTATCAAAAATGAAAAGGGTAAATTCACCTCCAATGAGGAGGAAATTAAAACAATAATTAGGAATTATTTTGCCTAGTTATATGCCCATAAATTTGATAACCTCAGGGAAATGGATGAATATTTACAAAAATACAAATTACCCAGGTTAACAGAAGAGGAAGTAAATTACCTAAGTAATGCCATCTGAGCAAGCCATCAATGAACTCCCTAGGAAAAAATCTCCAGAGCCAGATGGTTTTACATATGAATTCTATCAAACATTTAAAGAACAATTAATTCCCATACTTTATAGACTATTTGGGAAAATAGGCAAAGGAGTACTACCAAATTCTTTTTACGACACAATTATGGTACTAATACCTAAACCAGGAAGAGTCAAAACAGAGAAAGAAAATTATAGACCAATTTCCTTATTGAATATCGATGCAAAAATTTTAAACAAAACATTAGCAAAAAGATTGCAGCAACTTATCAGGAAAATAATACACTGTGACCAGGCAGGATTTATTCCAAGAATGCAAGGCTGGTTCAATATTAGGAAAACTGCCAGCATAATTGATCATATCAATAACAAAACTAGCAGAAACCATACAATCATCTCAATAGATGCAGAAAAAGCTTTCAACAAAATACAACACCCATTCATATTAAAAACACTAGAAAGCATAGGAATAAATGGAGTCTTCCTTAAAATTATAAATAGTATCTACCTAAAACCATCAGCAAGCATTATATGTAATGGAGATAAGCTAGATCCATTCCCAAAAAGATCTGGGGTGAAACAAGGATGTCCATTATCACCCCTATTATTCAATTTGGTACTAGAAATATTAGCTTTAGCATTAAAAGAAGAAAAAGAAAATTGAAGGAATTAGAATAGGCAAAGAAGAAACTAAATTATCACTTTTTGCAGATGATATAATGATTTACTTAGAGAATCCTAGAGATTCAAGTAAATAACTACTTGAAATAATAAATAACTTTAACAAACTTGCAGAATATAAAATAAACCCACATAAATCCTCAGCATTCCTATATATTACTAACAAAGCCCAACAGCAGGAGATAAGAAGAGAAATTCCATTTAAAGTTACTGTAGACACTATAAAACATTTGGGAGTCTACCTGCCAAGAGAAACCCAGGGCCTACATGAACACAATTATGAAACACTTCTCACACAAAAAAAGTCAGATCTAATTAAATGGAATAACATCAGTTGCTCATGTTAGGCTGAGCTAATATAATAAAAATGACAATTTTACCTAAATTAATTTACTTATTCAGTGCCATAGCAATCAAACTACCAAAAAATTATTTTACAGAGCTGGATAAAATGATAACAAAATTCATCTGGGAGAACAAAAAGTCCAGAATATCAAGGGAATTAATGAAAAGAAATGCTAGGGAAGGTGGCCTAGCCATACCAGATATCAAATTGTACTATAAAGCATCAGTCCTCAAAACTACCTGGTACTGGCTAAGAAAAAGAGTGGTGGATCAATGGAATAGGTTAGGTACACAAGACTCAAAAGTCACTGACCATAGCAATCTACTCTTTGATAAACCCAAACAATCCAGCTTCTGGGTTAAGAATTCACTATTTCATAAAAACTGCCGGGATAATTGGAAAATAGTATGGCAGAAACTGGGCATAGACCCATATCTCACACCATATGCCAAAATAAAGTCAAAATGGGTACATGATTTAGGAATAAAGGCTGATACTATAAGCAGTTTGGGAGAGCAAGGAATAGTTTACCTTTCAGATTTACAAGAAAAGGAAGAATTCATGACCCAACAAGAGATAGAGAGCATCATAAAATGCAAAATGGATAATTTTCATTATGCTAAACTGAGAAGTTTTTGTATAAACAAAGGCAATTCAGCAAAGATTAGGAGGGAAGCAGAAAATTGGGAGAAAATCTGTACAACCAATGTCTCTGATAAAGGCCTCATCTCTAAAACATACAGGGAACTGAGCCAAATTTATAAGAATAAAAGTCATTCCCCAATTGTGAAGTGGTCGAAGGATATGAACAGTTGGTTTTCAGAGGAAGAAATTAAAGATATTTATAGGCATATGAAAAAATGTTTTAAATCACTATTGATTAGAGAAATGCAAATCAAAACAACTCTTAGGGACCACATATCTCCTGTCAGATTGGCTAACATAACAAAACAGGAAAATGATAAATGCTGGAGAGGATGTGGGAAAATTAGAACATTAATACATTGTTGCTGGAATTGTGAACAGATCCAGCCACTTTGGAGAACAATTCCGAACTATGCCCAAAGGGCTTTTAAAAATATGCATACCTTTTGACCCAGCAAAATACCACTCCTAGGGCTATAACCCAAAGAGATCACACAAGTGGGAAAGGGACCTGCATGTACAAAAATATTTATAGCTGTTCTTTTTGTGGTGGAAAAGAATTGGAAATCAAGGGGATGCTCATCAATTGGAGAATGGCTGAACAAGTTGTAGTATATGAATGTAATGGAATACTGTCCTGCTATAAGAAATGGGGAAGATACAAACTTCACAATAACCTGGAAAGACCTACATGATCTGATGCTGAGTGAGAGGAGCAGAACCAGCAGAATATTATACATAACCACAGACATATTGATTCTGTGATGACTAACTTTGATAGAATTGCCTCTCCTCAGTAAAACATGCAAATCTCAAAGACAGCTCCAAAGGACTCATGATGGAAAAAGCTATGTTTATCCAGAGAAAGAACTGTGAAATCTGAAATCTGTGAAACTGTGAAAGAAATCTGAATGCAGATTGAGGCAAACTATTTGCTCTCTTTTTTTCCCCTCTTTTTGGGGGTTTTATTTCTTCTCTCTCATGATTCATTCCATTGGTCATAATTCTTCTTTGTAACTTGACTATTGTGTAAATAAGTTTAATGCAAAGGTCTATGTAGAATCTATATCAGACTGTGTGCCTTCTGGGGAGCATTGGGGAGGGGAGGGAAGGGAAGAAAATTTGAAACTCAAGAACATGTAAAACTAAGTTTACAAGAACATGTAAAAAATCTAATAATAATAATAATTTAGTGTCTACACAATAAAGTGTTTTTAGGTCAAATTCTGGGATATGTATGTATACAACACATACATACATATATGTACATATACACATACACACATATGTGTGTAATATATACATATGGCAAATATAGATTATTCAGGTTCTTGAGCACCTCCCTCAGATCTTTCCCCTGAGAAACTCTATTTTAGTTTGATTTTCTTTCTGCTGCAATTCCAATTGGCCCAATCCTTCTTGGAGGAGAAATATTTTTTGATTCAGCTTCCTTCTTTTCAATTTTGAGTTCTTTAATGTTTTCTTGGAGGGATGAAAGCTTAGATTCTGTTTCCCATTTAATGGCTTCTAACAGCCACTGATTAAAGGAGTCCAAGTCAGAGTGTTTGATTTTTGACTCTGCCTTACTGAGGGAAATCTTTAGATAGTTAATTTTATCTTTACCAAAGGAACCCCACTGTAGGCAGCAGTTTTCAGGGATGGGACCCTAGAAGTTGAAAGCATCCAAGAGGTACTTCAAAGTCATATGATTGGCTGCAGTTCCCTTCTGGGCCAGATAAAGTGGATACTAAATTGTTCGTGAGTCTTTACCAGTATTCTCTATTAAAGAGGACTAGGAACTGAAAATGACATGGGAGTGAAGATTCGAGAGAGATTATGTACTTACTTCTCCAATGGGAAGGGACTTGGGGACTGGGCACAAGTGGCTTGTATGAGTACCAGGGCATCCAGAAGCTCATTCCCAGGACCCATCAATTCATAATCTTTGGTGAATCTCATTGCTGCCACCAATATAATGCCAAGTCTTGAAATAAATCAAACTCATAAGTGGAGGAAAAGATGTCCTCAAGTGAGATAAAGAAGGTCAAGAGCCTGGAGTACCACATGTACCTGAGTGCATGAGTGTCCACAGGAAAAATTACAGAAAGGTTTTTATATATTCAGGACAAAAGTGGGGCTATCATAAGAGGAGCAAGGCCTGCAAGCCCCAGACACCCTTGGCAATCTGAACAAGAAAACCTACTTCATTCCAGTTGTTTTTACCCTTCTTCATGCAATTTGCTCCAGACCTTAATCAGGGGGTAAGAACACTTTTAGTCACTTTCAGTACCTGTGGCTAGCCTAAGTTAGTTTCTGTTTACAAGATAAATAGAGCCCAGGTTCCCAGGATAGAGTCCCAAGGTAGAGCCCAGTCCAACCTAATTCAGCGCAAAATGCCTGAACAGCAGAAATGGAATGACATTTGTAGGATTCTTTAGTGGGAAAAGTTTCACTTATTGTCAGGATAGCCTTTTGACAAGAGATGAGAATATTATATTTAATATTAAAAATATTAAAATTAATTTTCCTATTGGTACACTCTTCTAATTCTTTCACTTTTCTACCAATATTCTTAAAGTGTCCTTTTTCTTAAAGACTAAGTCCCGTGAGAAAATGATTATTAATAACCAATATCATGGTGTGTTGTTAAGCAAAATTGTCTCATTAGCATGGCTTTTGTTTCTTTTGAGTGGAAGTACTTTCAGCTGTTAAGTGCTAAGCCCCAGGCCCAGGGCCCTGTCAGGTGTGAAACCTGTGTGGGTGTGGATTGGTGACTTAGGAGGGGCCAGCTCGGGAACCAATGGTCTCTGGTCATTGAGGCGGGGCTTGAGAAC
>JAQQSZ010019924.1:0-10259 GCA_028646595.1 Phalanger gymnotis
ACTGAGCCAAATTTATAGGAATACAAGGCATTCCCCAATTGAGAAATGGTCAAAGGATATGAACAGGCAGTTTTCAGGGGAAGAAATTAAAGATATCTATAGGCATATGAAAAAATGCTCGAAATCACTACTGATTAGAGAAATGAAAATCAAAACAACTCTTAGGTACCACATCTCTCCTGTCAGATTGGCTAGAATGACAAAACAGGAAAAATGATAAATGCTGGAGAGGATGTAGGAAAATTGGAACACTGTTACACTGCTGGTGGAGTTGTGAATTGATCCAACCATTCTGGAGAACAATTTGGAACTATGCCCAAAGGGCTATAAAGATGTTCATACCCTGTGACTCAGCAATACCACTTCTAGAGTTGTATCCCAAAGAGATCACACAAATGGGAAAAGGACCCATATGTACAAAAATGTTTATAGCGGCTCTTTTTGTAGTAGCAAAGAATTGGAAATTAAAGGGATGCCCATCAATTGGGGGATGGCTGAACAAGTTGTGGTATATGAATGTAATGGAATACTATTGTGCTATAAGAAATGGGGAAGATATGGACTTCATAATAACCTGAAAAAACCTTCACGATATAATGCTGAGAGAGCAGAACTAGGAGAACATTATGCACAACCACAGATATATGGATTCCGTGATGACTAACCTTCATAGACTTGGCTCTTCTCAGCAATACAAGGTTCAAAGACAACTCCAAAGGACTCATGAGGGAAGGAGATATCTACATCCGGAGAAAGAACTATGGAGACTGAATGCAGATTGAGGCAAACTGCCCTCTTTTTTTTCTTTTGTTTTATTTTCTCTGGTTTTGTATCTTCTTTGTCATGATTCATTCCATTGCTAATAATTCTTCTTTACAACTTTACTATTGTGTAAATAAGTTCAATGTGAAGTTATATGTAGAAGATATATTGGATTCCATGCCGTCTTGGGGAGAGAAGGTGGGGGGAAGAAAATCTGGAACTCAGGATCATGTGGAACTGAGTGTTGTAAACTAAAAATAAAAAATCTTAATAAAAAATTAATTTGATTATTTTGAAATGGAGTTTCTTCTGTTTTTCTAATGTCTTACTCTTTTATCCAGAGCTACTGGGCAGTGGAGTGGAAAGGTCACTGGATGTGGTATAAGGAGACTTGGTTCCAGGCCTGGCTATGCCCACAATTAGCTATGTGACATAGGATAAATAGGTAAAGTAACATATCCTATGTCACATAGCTAATTGTGGGCATAGCCAGGTCTGGAACCAAGTCTCCCGATTTCTAATATTCTTCTAAGATCCTAAGGCACAGACTTCAAATAATACATTTATCATAGAATGAGGGGTCACAGATCTTTAACCTACCATACTAAACTCTCTATCTCATTTTTCCAAAATAATGTCTTGTAGACTGTATAAAGTTTATTATGTCAGTAAATTTGGATGTGTATAGAAATAACTTGGTAAAGCTGGACTTACAGCATTTTATGAAATCTTAGGTCCCAACTTGTACAGGAGGCCTAATCCTACTCATTGTTAGTGCTTCTTATCTCTTGAAATGAATCTGCATTATATTTTACTTACTTATTTGAATGTATATTATATCTCTTACTTCCCCATGTAAGCTCCTCGATCTTTTGCTTGTTTTCATTTCACTTTGTATCTGAGAGCCTGCCTGTTTTCAATTCCACAGAACAAGATGCTCCTGTGCTCTCTGAGGTCCTGTTTTCCACCCCCCACACCCTTTCCTGCCTACTATTGTGTGAGTCTTCCCCTTTGGATTTCGAGCTCCTTGAGGACAGGGGATTTTTTTTTAAATTAATTGTAGCCCCAGGCACTTAGCATACTGCCTGGCATATCCCAGGAGCTTAATGGATGTTTATTGGACTGGAATGGATTTGGCATCCCCCAGCCATTCAAACATTGTCTTGCCCATAGTACTTAGTTAATAAAAGCTTGTTCCATTGAATTGAAATTGAATGGAATCTAAGGGGGGAGTGGTGGCATGGCTTGTTGGTGATGGTGGAGGGGATTTTAGACTGCTATGTTGACTGATAGAGGATATAGTGGGATTTGCTCAGGGGTAGAGCTTTTTGGCTGTCTTTCTGCCCTTTAGCTTCTAAAACATCCAGAAAAGTGATTGATTACCCAGCCTCTGTTCTATAGACTCTAATGGTGGGGAGCTCATTGTTCCCTTAGTGGCAGCCCACTCGACTTTTGGACAATTTTAATGGCTAGAAACTTATACTGGGTTGAAACCCATCCTTTATAACTTCCACCAAATTCTTAGCTATGTCCTGTGAGGCCAAGGAAAAGAAATCTCGGGGGAATATGGTCCTTTTCCCTCATAGCTTCCATTTATAATCAGGGAATCTCAGAACTGGGAGAGATCTTACAAATTGCTTGTGGAATCAAATAAAATGCATATAATACAGCTAGAAGATCTTTCCAGGAATGTTGAATTGAACTATGTGAAGGCAATATCTAAGCAGGACTATTTGAGTTTACTGAAGGTTGGTAAAGAATGGTAGTTAGCTCCTGAAGTACTAGAGCAGACAGGTCTATGATTCTTACAAATTAGAAAATTGAATAATTAGAAGTAAATTGCCAGACTTTAAATCCTGGCCCAGAACATTATAGAATTTGGCTTGAGCATATAAGTAATATTTAGGAAGAACAATTTGAGAAGAAAGGCATTAATTTATCTTCTCTGGACAGAGTAAGGCTAGTTGCATTTTTTTGGGGGGGTTGTGAAAACCTGTCTTTTAATAATGGAGAAACAGAAAAGAGGTGCTGCTCAAAGTTCAGGACTGAATTTTTGGGTACTTCCCCATGTGAGCTCCTTGATCCAGTCTAATTAGTAGGTGTAGGACTTAGGGTTTCTAATTTAGGACAGTGTTGGTGTCTGTATTTTAACTAAACCAAGACAAAGTAGCCATTAGTTAACAACCCAAAAGGGCAAAATTCTTTTAATTCTTTTACTCATCTTTGACTTTAAAGTTTTCTGTTAATCTGAAAGTACCACAGCACCCCTTATGGTGACAAGACCTCCCCACCCCAAATCCCTCAGGTACTTCTCAGGGGTTCAGCTAGAATCTACAGTCATTCAATTCAATTATCTGGAATTCCATCTCTTCTTAACTCAGTTGGTAATATATAGATGATCACGAGGATATATTTTAAATTTCTTCAGCTAATCCCAACATGATTCTTGGGATTAAATCTTCCCCTGTTATATATATGGTCTGCTTCTCCTAATATTTTCCAAGATTTCATCTTTTTTGACTACCACGTTATACTATTGGTGCATGTTGAATCTGCAGACCAGTGGTTTTCAACTTTCCTTTTATTTTGCTTGTGGCACTGTATTCTTTCCCATAAGGAATTGTGGCATACTTAACACTAATGTTAGATACACCATGAGAGATTCAGGAGATTCTTGAGTATGAAATTTTCCCTTCAAAAAAAAAAGAAGCCATTTTTGATGACTTCTTTGTGAACTTATAGCCTGTTGTAGTTGAAGGCCAGCGTATATAAGTAACAGGCAAGTATGTTTATTTTGCAAAGGCTACACTTACCACACTACATATGCTCAGCAAATAAAATTAATATTAATCAACATTATTAAAGCATTTTTCTTATCTGCAGTACCATAAAATCCAATGTTTTCTGGCATAGGTAGTGAAACCAAAAATATGCTAGCATATCATGTCCCATACTTTGAAAAATGCTGTTGCAGTCTACTGAGCCTAAAGGTCATTAAAATTGTCTTTTTCACATCAATTATTGTCTAGCAATATGCAGAACACAGGACTATACATTTATATATTTAATATAATTTTATTACATTTATCCAATTATTATGGCTGTGATATTTTGTGGATCTTGATTCTGCTGGTCAATAAGTTGGATATCCTTCAAATTTGTAAATTTGAGGTCTATGTCATGTATTCTTCCATCCAAGTCACGGATGAAAATCTTGGTTCAACTTCACTAGTGTGCCAATTCATCTGTTCTTCAGTGGATTTGAGCAATTTCTCTCTATATACTGGATCCTAAGTCATTCTTTCGGAAAAAGATAATCTTTCACTTCATATTTATTTACAAAGATGTTTCTTTCCTAGCTTCTGTCACGAAATGTCACTTTCTTTATTTGAGTTTCCTGTTCAATTAATCTGTTGATTATCACCTGGTGTGTGTGTATAAATGTATTCATACACGCATATATATAGCATATATCTATATCCATCTATAATCTATCTACATAAAATATATTTTTAATAATGAGGAGAATAAGAGAATGATAAGGAAAGTCAGAGAATGGAAGAGATTGTCTTTTGGTAATAATTTGGGTTATAAGAATATAGAAGGATAGATATTTTGTCTTGGCATTTTTTCTGCCTTTCCATCCAGTATGGCTGCTCCTTGCTTTGGGTGGAGGCACTGTGATGAAATCATAGATCTTTGATGTCTTAAAATATATTTCTGTGTTCACAGAAGCTCAACAAATTGTGGATGATAACAGGGGTAGATTTGGCTCGTGTCACAGCTGTTTTAAACCTCTATGAAAGTATTTTGTACCCGTTTTGTCCCCATCCCGCCCCAACTGGTTAGAAAGTGAGCTTCTGTAAGTACTATAAGATAAGATTTAGTTAGGAGGTTTTCATACAGAATTTAGTACTGCAGACGGGACTTCTAGACAAGCTCCATTCATTGCTGTCGACCATTTGAAGTCATCTATGAGCTATTGAGATAGCTGAAAAAAAGCCACAGCTTGAATTATACTGAGTTTAGCTGTACAATATAATTGCAAAGTTAATAAAAAAAATCATCACAGCAGGAGCTAAATCAGGCAAGTACAACTGCTGGGTTTGTTCTTGAATATTATTAACTCCAAAGGCTGTACTGAATCTAATGCCATATTTTTGGGAAGGAAGGAAGGGCACTTCAGGATTTTGAGTATGCATTTTAGAGCTTTCCTTTGATACTGTAACATATCATGTGGAACACTAAAATAATAATAAAATGTGTCTGCCTTGTGTGAAAGTAAATCCAGAACTCACTGCAAGGCATTTCAAATTCTCAAGTGAAACACCTTTACATTTCAGTTAAAATACTGGCTGTTAGTCAGTGCTCATTTTTATAATTATAGTAGAATGTCCTCCATAAATAATGTTGAATGAATCCCCTGCATCGTATGGAGGAACCATCAGTCTCCCTCATTTCATAGACTAACAATTTATTTGACTACGCCATATAGAGAGTGATATACCAAAATTAGATATAGAGGTACACATATATGTTTATAAATTCTAAATAATCCTTTAAGATCATGCAGAGATAGATAATTTGCTTCCTTTATTTCACATTATTGATCCTATGTCCCTCAGCCTCCCCTCCCTGCTGATTGGAGGGCTGGATGGTAGATTGTCAAACTCCTCCAGATGTCTTCCTTTATAAATGACAGAAATTAGACTCTGGGATCACTCTGCTTTGCATCTGCTGCCCTGCCTGGTTTCAGCTCCAGGGAGCAAGATGCCCCTCCAGGATAAGCTTCTTGCTTCTAAATTCACTACTATGAGGCTAATTTGAGCCTTCGATAACACCACCTCCCTCAGCTTCCCCTCCTCTCTGTTTGGAGGGTCATGTTGCTGCCCTGCCTAGTTTCAACTCTACAGAACAAGAGGCCCCTGTGCCAGGTACCCCTTTATGTCTGATCTCCCCCACCCTCACCTTTCTTGACTCCTTTTGTGTGTTGTCTCCCCCTTTGAATTATAAGCTCCCTGAGGGCAGGAAATGTCTCCTTTTTTGTTAATTGTATCTGTAGTGCTTAGCACAGTGCATGGCACATTGTAGGTGCTTAACAAATGTTTATTGGGTTAGATTGGACCTTTATGTAATTTTATTTTTTACTAGTATATTTTCCCAATTACATATCAAGACAATTTTTAGCATTCATCTTTACAAGATTCTGAGTTCCAAATTTTTCTCCTTTACTCTTTCCTCTCCCCTCTTCCAAAAATGGTAGGCACTTTGATATAGGTTATATACATGTACTATTGTGACTATTGTGTAAAACGTATTTCCATATTGGCCACAGTTGTAAAAGGAAAAAAAAACACACCAAAAGAATAAAGTAAGTGAAAAAAATATTCTTCCATCCACATTCAGAGTCTATCAGTTCTTTATTTGGATGTAGATAGCATTTCCCTTCATGAGTCCTTTGTACTTGTGATCATTGTGATACTAAGAAGAGCTGAGTCATTCATAGTTGATCATCACACATTGTTGCTGATACTGTGTATGATGTTTTCCTGGTTCTGCTCATTTTGCTTTGTATCAGTTTGTACAAGTCTTTCCAGGTTTTTCTGAAATCTGCTTGTTCATCATTTCATTTTGCACAGTAGTATTACATTACATTCATATACCACAGCTCGTTTAGCCATTTCCCAATTGACAGGCATCCCCTCAATTTCCAATATTTTGCTCCCACGGAAAGGGCTGCTAAAAACACTTTTGCACAGGTAGATCCTTCTCCCTTTTTATGATCTCTTTGGGATACAGACCTAGTCGGGGTATTGCTGGATCAAAGGGTACGCCCTGTGGGCATCATTCCAAATTACTCTCCAGAATGGTTGGATCAGTCCTTCGGGTATTTTTAAGAGATGAAATAGTCAACTTAATAAGGCCCAAATCCTATCCATTACTGCAATCTGTCACTACTAAATTCTATAAATTCCTGATTTCTCTTAAGTTACATAAAATCTCTTTCATCAAAGTGGATTCACATCACGACATGAAGGTGATCTTGAGTTCATTCACAAAGCCTTTACTGACAAAATGCAAATTCTGACAGACCCTACGCCAAGCTGGGAAAGTTTCAAGAATGGGTCCAACTCTGTCTGCTGTCCAAGCACTGACCTAGCTAAGTGGATAGAGGCTCATCACCAGACTAATGGCAGGGGGATGAAATTTTCAGCCAACATTAACTCCCAAAGCCTAGCTATTAAGCTCCAGATGACAGAATAGAGAGTGAGTGCCCACTCAGATAAAAATTACAGCTCTTTGAAGGACTGAAGTATGTTAAATTTATCTTGGTTTATTTATTATCCCTAGACTAAAAATAAAGAGGGCAAAAGAGCATTTCATAATTGCTTCCACTGGCTGTTTTGCCAAATCATTTCATGCTAATATATAAGTATTTATTGATACAATTAATATATTGATACAATGGTTGCCAATTAAACTGATTAGGAGAGACTTTCAACAAAACAGAAAAGCTGATTTAAAAAAAATTCATAGCATACAAGTAGTTAGTTCTAGAGACCAAAAAAAAAGTAAACATAAATGCAATTTATCTAGTTGCCAAATTCAATAAAAATCATTCTGATGTGCTAACAGCCCCTAATCACTTAAGCAAATTATTGAGAGCTGCACTGTCCACATATGTGTACATTGCTAATTGACCAATCATGGGTAACATTACCTGATTACCAAATATTGATGAGGGTGAATATAGCTATGCAGAATATTTATATGTACTTTGAAACATCTGTGATTTAAGCACTCTGGTCATGCTCTCCACTAATGAGGATGAAGAGTTGCACCAGACATGTTTGTGCACATACATGTGTCTGTCTCTATATATGTGAAAGGCAGCCTGGTAAGGTAGAGGGCCCAATCTTAGAATTAAGGCTACCTATCTAGAGTTAAGTTTGGCCCCTAAAATATACTGGTTGTGTGAATAGAGTAAAGTTGAAGCTCTCAGTGCCCTTGAAAATTCTCTAAGTTATAAAAAAGTTTTTTATGTGTATTTCTGGGAGTTTCCAAGGCTCGAGTTCCTAATACTGCATGAAATCATAATCTGGACCAAACAACAATAAAGACCATATACACATACATTTCTACACATAGTACAATTGAATCAGGCGGTCAGTAAACAAATATTTATTAAGCGCTTACTATGTATGGTCAGGTATTATAATAAGTGCTGGAAATACAAAGGAAATGCGCTCTCTGTCTCTCTCTGTCTCTTTCTGTATCTCTCTCTCTCTCTCTGCCTCTCTGTCTCTCTCTCTCTCTCTCTCTCTCTCTCTCTCTCTCTCTCTCTCTCTCTCTCACACACACACACATACATACTTACAATGAGAATGGAAAGTAATCTCTAAGGGAAGGCATTAGCACTGGGGCACTGAGGGGGCCTGGGATCTGGAATCAATTACCAAACATTTATTAATCACTTGCTATGTTCTATGTATCTGCTGGGAATATGTAATACACACATATACACAAATATAAAAATATACAACATATATGTACATAAAATAGTGCATAGATATGACGGTACAAGGGACATTTAATGTACTGGGCTTCCAAATAATATATGAAATAGAATCTGATCACAAAAGTCATGTACCCTTTCTTAGTTTCTGCCCTGGAATTGCTGCTATAGCAATTTTCACACACAACATTTTTGTTTTAGATTGAAAGCTCCTTTATTGAGAAAGTCTGACTTTTTATCCATCTTGATATGTGCATGCTCAATTACACGTTAGAAATTGTGTATGAAGAATCTGGCTCCACTTCTCTGTTTCTAAATTTCAGCTCTAAGATACTTCTTAACATTTTGCTCAATATTCACAGGAGACATTTTTGAAGTAAAAATATTTTTCTCTTATTTTCTTATAGAAATAAAGTCAATATTACTTTGACAATTTAGATGGCCCATCAAATTTTCTATTTGAAGCAAGGCATAAATGTTGACTATAAAGGTTATGTTTACAGAGAAAATGCTTTGGATTAATACATATTACATGGTGCAGAACCTTATCTCATTCTCTACTCATATTAATAAGCCACACAAAGTCTTTCTTAATCTTTTTCTTTGCTGTCATTACGATTTAGTAAATAAAACAACAGTTTTTCTGTAAAATATTTTAAAGTAGATAATAATTAATTTCTTCAGGATCCACTGCAATAACATTAATCCCAAGTGACTAATTTCTTTGTAATGTGGATATAAGTAGTTCAATAGGAATTCCATTGTGATTATATTTAATTAATGCTCGTTTATTGTAAAGAATTACTAGACTTTTGATGGTATGCCCTTAATGACTATGCCTCACAATGAGCACCGGATCATTATTAATTCCTTTTGTATTAGTTACAACAACATCAATCAGGAGGAGTTCATTTGCTATTAATGTGAATGTAACAGGTAATTCCATTGTAATCGAGTCCTGATTAATGTTCACTTGGTGAGTAATTACAACATCACACCACAAAGTGTTAGCCCAGAACAGTGTTTTTCTGTGTGGCCTCTTGAAGGGTCGCATTAATCTGTCCATGGCAGTATACATTCTCTGCAAGGAAGAAGTTAAAAGGAACAGGGAAATACAGAGAACTCTCTTGGGGATGGTTAACATTTGTTTTTTATGTGCATTTAAAAATGGATAAAAGTTAAAGCACAGGTCTTCAAAATTACTTATCGGGCTTTTGGCAGTACCTATATTTCATGTAGTCTTACACCAAACGTAGAAATATAAAGGTAGAATCATCTCCACAGTATCCAAATAAACAATGGGAAAGTAAAAACAAAACAAAAATGTTCTGAATTCTGTTCTTGAATTAGATGCTTGTATAACAGAGTCAAAAAGCTCTATTTAAAAGGTAGCTGCCATTTGATTTCATTAACAATTTAAAAACCAAATAAAAGGATATTTGAGTTTTCCAAAGACTTCTAAAAATGGATTGCCTCAATTTAGAAAAGTATGATCAATACATTTACTGTTAATGGTTTAAACTATAATTCTATTTTAGACATTAGATACAAAAATAAAATAAAAAGGCTAGGAAAGAAAGAAGAAGAGAATAAGGGGAAAGAAAGGAAGGAATAAAAAGAAAGAAGGAAGAAAAGAAGGACGGAAGGAAACTATGTGAGATACAGGCTAGGTTAGAGTGGATGGAGTTACAAAGCATATAGTTAGCAAAGGTTAGGTTCAAGGCCTGTGTCTTTGTCACATAGTTTTTGTGACCAAGATCAGGTCTTAATGTCTTAGTGCTCCAGGAAATTCTCTAAGACTCTAGCTTATACAAGTGTTACCAATATCACTTGGTGATTCTTGGTTTTAATCCTAGCTCCACTGACCTCCGGAATATCGTATTCCAAGCCCTTCAATCTCTTAATGTAGAAGCTGCTAGATCTTGGGTTATTCTGATTGTGTTTCCACAATACTCAAATTGTTTCTTTCTGGCTGCTTGCA
>JAQQSZ010019925.1:0-10259 GCA_028646595.1 Phalanger gymnotis
AGGGAGGGAAGAAAATCTGGAACTCAAAATTATGTAGAACGGTGTGTTGCAAACTAAAATTAAAAATAAAAAAAGACTGTGAAAAATAAGTGTTTTGTAGGGGGGATTCTTGCTCAGGTCTGGATTTGACTATATGATCTATGAAGTCTCATCCAACTAGGAGAATCTGTGATACCAAGAATAAAAGAACATTAAAGAGAAGAAATAAAGAGAAAAATGAATCTAAGGCAAAACTGATAGGCACATCATCCAGAATGTGGGAGCAGATATTCCTGCTCTCCTCTGCAGTGGACAGATCACAGCTGAAGAATTATAGCTAGTTCCATGCAGCACTTTTCAGCATGGATGATAACAAGCTGCAGTATGTCCAGAATAAGATAAACAGGATGATAAGTAGACTAGAGACTATGCCATACTTAGGATATTAGAGACAGCCACTCACAATTAGGTCATTTATTCATGGAAATAATATTCACTGATCTCTTTCACTCCAATGATTCAATCATATAATGGGCTATTTATTCTACCTACCTTGTAGAGTTATTTTGAGCAATGAGATTTTTAAAATATAAAGTGTTACATAAATCTGAAGTTATCGTTATCACTAGCATACTCCTAAGTGTCACTAAAGTCCTATGCCAATGTCCCACTGCTGAAGAGAGGTAAACCAAAATCTTAGAAAATTCTGCCCAAGGTCAAACACCAAACATCAAATATAAGATGAGTAACAGAATACTAAACATATTTCTCATTCAACTAGTAGCCTACTTAAGTTAAAGGAAGGTCATCACCAGACTATTGGCTACTAGGTGATAAATGTGTTTTTGTGCATTATGAAATTTATGTAACTGTGTATTCAAGCACAGAGGGATTCTGATTTGTGTTAGTAGAGAGAGTACACACATTATTGAAATCATAGATCATGGGCCCAGTGTGGTGCTGAGGCAGTGGAAAAAAATTATCTTTTTTTTTTGCCAAGTTCTCCCAACATATCCCTCTAAACAATTTTTAAAAGTTTGTCACACTGAATTCTGAGCAGCATAACCAACAAAAAGTCACAGGAAATCATTTTTCTAAACCAGGAAAGCTTAGGAGGACAGAAAGAGAGGCCTGTTGACCCTGGAGTGAAGGCTGGCCAGGAATGTGACTTAGTGGAAGTGGTACCAGGTATGGGCCTTGAAGGCTGCAATAGCAGCAACAGTGGCAAAAGTGGCAGAAGCAGCATGGCAGCAGCAGCAGTGATACTGCACAGTGCATAGGGACAATAAGTGGACTGAAAAGTCAGAAAGCGATTCCAAGGAGACTCCTGTGCTAGCACTAGGGACAGGATCAGGTCATAATTCCAAGGCAGAGAGGAGTGGCTATAGTCAGAAGAGGTAAGGACCAGAGAGTATACCAGGAGGGCAGTGTTGAGACCACTCCCTGTCAGATCTACGGATAGGGAAAGAGTTCATTTTCCAAACAGGAGACAGATTCACGGGAGGTAGAATGAATAATTTCTATTCCATAAAATTTTTTAAAATTTGCATAAGCAAAACCGGAGCAGTCAAAATTCAAAGAAAAGCAGGAAACTGAAAGTGGGGTGGGGAGAACTGGAGCATGTTTCTCTGATAAAAATCTCATTTTTTCAAATACATAAAGAACCAAGAAGACAAATTTATAAAAATAGCAGCCACTCTGCAATTGATAAATGTTCAAAGGATATAAACAGGCAGTTTTCAGCGGAAGAAACCTTTAATCATTATGGCATAGTAAATGGTTCTGGAGACTTAAAATCAGGAAGATTCAGGTTAAATCCCACCTCTGATACTTTTTAGTTCTGTGACTGTCACCAAGTCACTTCGCCTTTTTCATTATTCTCCACATCAAAAAAAATGGCAATAATAATATTATCTACCTCAACTGGTTATTGTTAGCATTAAATGAAAAATATACGTAAAATGCTTCACACACCTTAAAGCCCTCTACAAATGTAAGCTTCTTCTTTATTCTTTCTCTTTCTTACATCTTAATCAGTCATCAAAATCCAATTGATTCTTTCTTCAAAATCTTCTCTTAACATTGCCATTCCTTTTTACTTTCAAGTACAGCTTTACATGTTTCACTCCCTAATTAAAAAACCTTTAAAGGCTCCTTCTTTTCTACCAAACAATGTAGAAACTAGTAAGCTTAGCATGCAAGACCCTATGTAAAACGGCTTCAATATGTTTTTCCAGTTTCTTGCTCAATTGCTCTCCTTTTGTCAACCTTTTTTGCTGTTGCTGTTGAGTTGTTCAGTCAAGTCTGACTCTCCCTGACCCCATGTGACGTTGTCTTGGCAAAGACAATGGAATGGTTTGTCATTTCCTTCTCCAATTCCTTTTACAGATAAGAAATTGAGGCAAACAGAATTAAATGACTTACCCAGGGTCACAGAACTCTCAACTCCAGGGCCAGTATTCAATCTACTCTCCTACCTAGCTACATTATGAGCAAATCAAACACAACATGATATTTCCAAACTCTTCAGACCTTTATTTTGCTATTACCTCATCCAAGGTTGTTCTCCTTCTCCAACATCTGCCTATAAACCTGCATCATAATTCAGTGTCCACCTCAAATGCCACTTCTGTTAGGAAGCCCCTAATCTACCATGATCTCTCCAGCTGTAAGTGATCTCTCCTTCCACACTGGTCACATTATTCTTATGGCACTAACCACATGATGCCTTATATTATACTTAGCTACATTTATCTTTTTGTTTTGAGGGTATAAATCATATTTGCTACATCCTCATATCAATCATAATACTTTGAACACAGGCATTCAATAAATATTTGTTGAATGAATGGGCCTTAAGCAAAGATGCTAGGAAGGAAAATTTGTATGTTCATTTTCTTCCTTTTTGCTGTCTTGGCTGGCTGAGCCAAAATGCCTTAAAAATACTATATAAAGATCATCAATAAACCAACCATAATTTATTCGTATCACCTAATATTCACCTACTATATGCGAAGCACTACGTATATGAAAGCTAGCTGTCATTCTTTAGATCTTTCGACTAGTACATCTTAATGGAAATTTTATGTATGATTTTTGACAAGTACATTTTCACTATCAATTCCAATTTTTAATATTTTAATGGTCTTTCTCCAAATTCATAACAAATATATTTCATGTTTGTAATGTTGACAATGAAGAATCTCTTTTGTTCTGAGGAACAAAGAGATTCTCTTACCACTAAGTTGAAAAAATTATGAAAAGTTATTTGGTATATTTACTGTCTAAACTCAGGCAACTTAAAGAATGTGAACAGAACTCAAGATTTATTTAATGCTCATTTACTGTTTTTAGAATGAAATTTGCAAGCCAACATTGCACATTTGTTATATAAAAATAAGTTAAAGAATGGACTCAACATCCTATGTTCCGACCTTCCAAGAGAAGTGCCTCAATAAGGTGCAGAAAGACAGTAATAATAATAATAACAATAATAATATATGCTGAAATGCAAAACAGTTGCCAATTATTAAAAATCAGTACCTGTTGGAAATGCTGCCCATGGAATAGCAGGAGAGGTAGTGTGGGTTTCACCACTTCCACCCTCAAAGGTCTCTGCTGCCTAAAACAGAAAACTAGGATTATTATGGAAGCTTTTAAGAGAAATTTCCATTTAAGGCATAACAAAGAAACAAGAGATCTCAGTTTAGCATGCAAATTTTACCGCTCTCACAAATTCTTAAGTATATTTTAAGACCCTTTGCTAACAGATTCTACCTTGAACTTCATATCTCTGCCTTTAGCTCTCCCCGTCAATGAACTGTGCACCTTTAAAACCTTGAATCAGCTTTTCATCTAGATAGTTGATATCTGAACCAAAAAATAACTGCAAACCATCATGAAAGAAAAGAAAATATTCTATGCCCAAAGGGCTATAAAAATGTGCATACCCTTTGACTCAGCAATACCACTACTAGGACTGTATCCCAAAGAGATCACACAAGTGGGAAATGGACCAGTATGTACAAAAGTATTTATACCAGCTCTTTTTCTGGTAGCAAAGAATTGGAAATCAAGAGGATGCCCATCAATTGGGGAATGGCTAAACAAATTTTAGTATATGAATTTAATGGAATACTATTGTGCTATAAGAAATGAGGAGCAGATAGAATTCATATTAAGACTAGAAAGACTTACATCATCTGATGCTGAGTGAGGGGAGCAGAACCAGGAGAACATTATTCAAAATTACAAACACACAGTATCTCTGATGACTAACTTTGATACACTTGCCTCTTCTCGGACATACAAGGTTCTAAGACAGCTTCGAAAGCCTCAGGATGGAAAAAGCTATCCATATCCAGAGAAAGAATTATGGAGTGTGAATGAAGATTGAGGCAAACTATTTGCTCAGGTTTTTTTCCCTTCTTTTTTGGTTTTGTTCCTTCTTTCTCATGATTCATTCTATTGGTTATTCTTCACAACTAGACTACCATGTAAATAAGTTTAATGTGAAGGTATATATAGAACCTATATTGGATTACATGCCATCTTGAGGGGGAGGAGGGAGGACAGGGAGGGAGAGAAAATTTGAAACTCAAAAACTTGTGGAATTGTGTTGTAAACTAAAAATTAAAATTAAAAAAGAAAAGAATATATTCTTTTCTCCAATATCCAAAAAACATAAAAATTATCTAGGAGAATTTTTTTATTGGTTCCAGAATAAATGAAGACCAATTTAAAGAGATGGTGTTACAACAATGTTGCTAGCAGCTGCTATGGAGGTGAAAGACCAATAATAAGACCAACAAAAAAGAGCACACAGAAGGGCTGCTAGCATAGATTCTTTGATCTGCTTTTCTGAGAAAAGCAACTTTAATGGGTTCACAATCTCAGTTTAATTAAATATACATATATCATTCACTTACTTAAGGGGGAAAAGTTGTCACCTGGAACCTCAGAGCAAATACAAACAGAAACTACAAACAGTTCAACAGAGAGGCTTTATCTGATCAAGACATCACATACATATTTACCAAAAAGAGAAACACCAACATCTGGGTTTTCAAAGCTAGGGGCGCAGCTTCAATGCCTACCCAAGTCTCGTCAGCAACATTATTTCAATGCGTGTGCCCCCAAAGGCAAAACAGTAATCTCTGAGTTCATATCCATTTCTTCCAGGTCACAGGAAATCACAACCACATGAATCAAACCTATGTGACCCAGGCTTTCTTGTTTCTTAAGCAGGTCAAAGACTTTTGAATCAATCAAAGAAACAAAAGAAAACAAAAAGTCCACTTTGCTTGCCATTACATTTGAAAGGCAAAACTCATCAAAGGTACTTGATTACCTTAGCATTCTAAAAGAGAAAACAAAAAAACCCACCCTAATTACCATAACAGATTCCATTCATTCATTTCAATGACATGATATCTGAGCTGATGTCTTACATCAATGATATCTAAACATGGTGAGAATTCCAACAATCAACAATTAATAAGCCCTTTCTCTCAAGAGTTTAAAACCATGAAATAAGTCACTTACAGGTAAGAAATAACAAATGGAATCAAGACTTCAATCAATCAGTCATCATTTATTGGGTACTTACTATCTGCCAAACAATTAAGCTCTGGAGATACAAAAAGAGGCAAAAGATAGTCCCTAACCTCAATGGGTGCACAATCTAATGTGGTAGACAATACACAAACAAATATATACAAACAAGCTATATAAAAGATAAATAGGAAACAATTAACAGAGGGAAGGCACTAAAATAAAGAAGAGTTAAGATGGCTTCCTGTAGAAAATGGAATTTTGTTGAGACTTAAAGTAATCCAATGAATTCAGGTGGCAGACTTGGGTTAGGGGAACCATCCATTTTGAGATATATGAAAGGCATTTGGAGGTATGAGACTGAAAGTCAACAAAAACGTTAGGGCAGAATAGATAGATTATTATTACAGATATTAATTAAATCCATGGGAGTTCATGAGATCTCCAAGTGAAGCAGTAGTATACAGACAGAAAAAGTGAGGACCCACAACAGAGCTTTGTGAGACACACGCAGTTAGAGAACATGAACTGTATAAGAATACAGCAAAAGATACTGAGAAGCAGTCAGATAGGTAGGAAAACTGGGAAAGAATGGTGCCCCTGAAAACCAAGAGAGAAGAGCGTATCAAGGAAGAGAGAATGATCAACAGTATCAAAAACCAAAGAGAAGTCAATAAGAATGAGGACTAAGAAAGGCCATTGTATTTGGCAACTAAAATCACTGCTAACTTTGGAGAGAGCACTCTCAGTGGACTGATAATATCAAAGGCCAGATTCAAAGGGTTTAAGGAAGAGAGAGGAGGGAAAATGGAATATCCAATTACAGACAGCCTTTTCCAGGTATTTTGCCACAAGGACCAAAAGAAATATAGGACCATAGTTAGCCAGAATAAAAGGATCAAATGATGGTTTTCACACAAATATTCCAGAAAAGTTCTAAACTGGTACCATAAGGGACAATGATAAAGAAACCTAAAGAGATATGGCTATAAGTTCTTTCATCCATAGAATCAAACTTAAGAGCAGAAAGTGACCTCAGAGGTCATCCAGTCCAAAAACTTCATTTTACTGATCAAGAAATTGATATTTAAAGAAATAAAAGTAGAGACTTCCAGGATCCAGAATGGAGGAGTAAGCAATAAATTGCCATAACTCTCCCATATTCACCTCTAAACAACCATAAAAGACAGCCCCAAAACAAATCCTGGAAAAGTAGACCAGCAAAAAGACAGGGGTGAAACAAACTTTTAGCAAAAGAAACTTGAGGGACTGGCAAAACAGTCTTTCTCACTTGGGCAAAAGGGGAATGCAGTCCATTACAGGAAGCTTCGCAGCAAGGGAGCAGTAAGCCCCATCTGACCAAACAAGCAGGAGATTCTGAGCCACAGTATGGTGGAGCAGGCATACACCAACACATGGACCCACCACATGACTTAGCATAGCCAGGGTAACCTGCAGACTTGAGCTCCGAAGAACGCCATGTGTCTCAGCATAGCTCAGGGCAAACAGGCAGCTTCCAGTGACCTAAACTCTACATGCTTTACCATAGCCCAGGGGAAACCAGACAGCTTCCAGAGGCCAGAACTTCATGTGCTTCAGCATAGCTTAGAGAAAACAGGCAACTTTGAGCAGCCAGAGATCTCTACGTGCTCCAGTGTAGAACCAGGGAAATGCAGAAACGCCCCACCACACTCAGCACACACCAGCACTAGGATACTGACTCAGCACCATGTATGCTGAAAGACACCTACAGCCTCCAACAGCACCAGCAACCCTCTACCCTATCACTCAGTGCAGCATCAGACAAAAGGCCTCAGGGGAACTCAGTGACACACCAGATAAACAGCCAGAGCCTACAGCCCCTGATACAAGAAGCCTCGGACAGTGCCCCTAAAATACCAATAACAGAGATCAAATTTAAAAGAAAGGAAAACAGTTAAAAAAAAAACAAACGAAAAAATAAATCTGACACTAAAAAGGGAAGAACAAGATATAAACTCAGAAGAGAACCACAATGTCAAAACACCTATGTGAAAAACCCCAAAGAAAAATGGGAAGTTGTCTCAAGCTCAAGAACCCATGGAAAGGAATTTAAAAATCATGTAGGAATGATTTAGATACAGAGATTGATATATGCAAATTAGGAGAACAAAGAATAGTTTACTTCTCAGATTGATGGAAAAAGGAGGAATTTATGACCAAACAGGAGTAAGAGATCATTATAAAATGCAAAATGGATAATTTTGATTATATCAAATTAAAAAGGATTTTCACAAACAAAGCCAATGCAACCAAGATTAGAAGGAAAGAAGAAAGCTGGGAAAGAATGTTTACAACCACAGTCTCTGATAAAGGCATCATTTAGAAAATATATAGAGAACTGAGTCAAGTTCATAAGAATACAAGTCATTCCAAAATTGATAAATGGTCAAATGAGATGAACAAGTAGCTTTCAGAGGAAGAAATTAAAGGTATCTATATTCATATGAAAAAAAATGCTCTATTTCACTATTGATTAAAGAAATGCAAATCAACTCTTAGGTACCGTATCACATCTATCAGATTGGCTAGCATGAGAAGAGAAAAAATTATAAATGCTGGAAATGTGGAAAAACTGGCACACTAATGCATGATTAGTGTAGCTGTGAGCTAATCCAACCATTCTAGAAAGCAATTTGGAACTATGCCCAAAGGGCTATAAAAATATGCATACCCTTTGAATCAGCAATACCACTTCTAGGGGTGTATCTCAAAGAGAATGGGGAAAAGGAAAAATGCAGAAAGGACGGACATGTACAAAAATATTAACAGCAGCTCTTTTGTGTTGGCCAAGAATTGGAAACTGAGGAGATGCCCATCAATTGGGATATGGCTGAACAAGTTGTGGCATATGAAAGTAATGGAATACTATTGTGTTATAAGAAATGATAAACAAGGATAAACACTGTACCTAGGTGATACAGTGAGTAGAGGACTGGCCCTAGAGTCAGGAGAACCTGAGTTCAAATCCAGCCTCAGACACTCAACACATTTACAAGCTGTGTGACCTTGGGCAAGCCACTTAACCCCAATTGCCCTGCCTTCCCCTCTCCAAAAAACAAAACAAAAAAAAAAGAAAACAAACAAAAAAAGAAATGATGAACAGGGAGACTTCAGAAAAGCCTGGAAAGATTTATATGGGGTGGCAGAACCAAGTTGGTGGAGTGAAAGCAGGGATATATCCAAGCTCTCTCACAAACTCTTTCAGATACCTCTTACAAAGTGAATCTAAGAAGTGAATCTGCACAAATATGAGAGGGGTAAAATCCACTAGGAGACAGTGTGGCAGATTTCCAACCCAGGAGAGTCTGGAAAGTCGATGGGAGGGATCTGTAGCACTGGGCTGGGAGAGCACTGAGCACACAGAGCTACACCCAACCGTGCCAGAGCACCATACCAGAACAGGAGAAGTCACAGCTTCACAGCTGAGGTGGAGATCCCCCCGCTTCTCAGAGCAGTACTGGAGTCTGTCAGAGCTGGGTGAGACAGAAGTGCAGAGTCTGAGGCAGTGGCAGGAGCTACTCCTGGGGCTATCAGCCCACAGCCTGAAATTTTAAAAGTCACCTTCTTGAACTTCCAGAAGCCGCGATAACCTAGTAAATACTAAGAGCTCTGATTCTTCCCTTGCTGATCTTGAATAACCCAGAGAAAGTCTATCCCGCACGGAGCTGGGAGCTGAGGGGACAGGAGCGGAGCAGAGTTCAGCATGGGTGGCGCGGACCAACGAAACCAGGAGCCGAGCGGAGCATGCCCTAGCGCCCTGAATCAGTGAGATGTGGCAGTTACCAGACCTCTCAACCCACAAACACCAAAGACAACAGAGAAGGTTAGTGGGAAAAGCTGCATGGACAGGGAGTTTGCGGTTCGGCCTCAGCCCCTGGGGCAGTGGAGGTGGGGCAGCTATAGAACTACAGGTGCAGTTGCTTCCAGCCCCAGGCCCACCTGGTAGGAGGAATTCAGTGGCTGATCAGAGCAGGAGTGAAGAGCCTGCTGAAGATCTAAGTCCAACCCGGGTTGGGGGCTCTTGGGGAAGGAGGAGTGCTGGTGTAGCAGTGCATCCACCCAAGCTTGGAACATAGAACTCTTTAGTCTACAAGCAGTCATAGCACAATGAAAAACTTAAGGGTCAAGTGAGTGGGCTGGGAACATGGCCACGCAGCGAAAACACACCCAGATTCAGTCTCAGACTCTGGAATCCTTCTTTGGGGACAAAGAAGACCAACACATGTAGCCAGAAGAAGTCAACAAAGTCATAGAGCCTACAACAAAAAAAAACTCCAAGAACAACATCAACTGGTCTCAGGCCATGGAAGAGCTCAAAAAGGATTTGGAAAAGAAAGTTAGAGAAGTAGAGGAAAAATTGGGAAGAGAAATGAGAAGGATGCGAGAAAACCATGAAAAATAAGTCAATGACTGGCTAAAGGAGACCCAAAATTACAAAAAAAAAATAAACTGAAGAAAACAACACCTTAAAAAATAGACTAACTCAAATGACAAAAGAGCTCCAAAAAGCCAATGAGGACAAGAATGCCTTGAAAGGCAGAATTACCCAAATGGAAAAGGAGCTCCAAAAGACCACTGAAGAAAACACTACCTTAAAAATTAGATTGGAGCAAGTGGAAGCTAGTGACTTGATGAGAAATCAAGATATTATCAAACAGAACCAAAGGAATGAAAAAATGGAAGAC
>JAQQSZ010019926.1:0-10259 GCA_028646595.1 Phalanger gymnotis
AAAAAAAAACAAACTTGTTTATCCAGGTCGGCTTCTTCCAACCCCCCACCCCTTCACATGGTTCATTGTTTAGAGCCCCATTTGCACAGGTTTTTCAGTGATTCAGAATGCTCTGCTGCCTCTTCCTTGAGAAAGGACTGAAATACACTCCTCTCACTGTCCCTTTCATCCCACCCCTCCAATCCTGCCTGTGGGGATCCCCTGTCCCTGAACTAAGCTGTTGAGATGGACACACTGTCTGTGAACCCCTGGGTAACTGTCGAGAGTCCTGTTGCATACTTCAGGTTGTTCTGTATAAAACACAAAATAAATGTTTTTATTAACAAAGCTGGGTCTTGATGTCATATAAGAGATAAAAGGCAAAGACTTCACAATGCCTGATTCAGGGGTTTCCTTTTCTTCTGTATCAGAATCCATAATCAATGTTTCTTCAGGCGATGGATATTGTAGTATAACTATTATCTTGGGGGGGGCAGTCTATGAAGTTTGTTGAACATTAATTCCCACCCTTTACTTTTATCATCTTTTTACCCAGTTCGCTGGGTGAAAGGAGTTAAATGCATGCATGACCTTGGGGGTGAGGGCTGATAATTCTCCCCTCTTGCCAGAAAATGGCTACAGTATCACTACACGTATCTTAGGGGTGAGGAGAGTAGAGTGGTACAGGCTCGAGTGTCAATAACCTTCACAAACTAGAAGGACACTTGACATATATGTATAGTGCTTTAAATTTAAGTCCTTTGAGCCAATTCTTGTGTGGTTATTATTAGTGCTAGAAATTATCACTATTTTACGGACGAGGAAACTGAGGTTCAGAGAGCTAGGTGGTGCTGGAAGTGGTACTGGAGCCCAGGTCTTCCTGTTTCCCAGTGGGGTTCCAAGGTGAACTTTTCCTTAGTATTTTGATAACTTGACTTCACCATAATTGACTTTCCTTTGTACTAACATGTATTTTATTTTTTTGCATTTAAAGACATAATTTTAACACTGTCCATAGGATTCTTTATCATAATGGCAGAAAGGCCATCAAAACAAAAAAAGGTCTAATGGTTCTTGCTCGTGGGACACGTTTGAGACCAGGTTTGGTTCCTGGTCTGGATCCCTTCTCACTTGTGCCACTACCTCCCAACCCCTTCCCCCACTAGATTCCTGCTACAATTGACCTTCTGAAGAGAGGCTATAAATAGTGAATAAGTGCCTGGATAGCAAGCCCCAGCCAGGGGAATGTGGGGCTATAGTTAGCAGGGACACTGTGTCCAAAGACACTGTTGTACAGGGCTACCTTTTTCCTCCACTGAGTTTTCTTCCTGCCCTGTATTCCTTACCTAAAAAGCATTACAAAACCAAATCCACACAATTGGTTTATTGGCTCTTCATCAAAACACTCAGCCCAGGTGGAAGAAAGGGACAGGCTAGAAGTAAGTACAACTTTACTCAAAGCCTCCCCTCTACTCTGGAAAGGGGAAAAAACTCTGCTGACATCCTACATATATTAGCCAGGTGGGGGAAAGTTTCCTTTTTTGGAAAGCAGACTTTAGATAGAACCTCAAATACTTGGAGTCCAAAATGGAAGTACCTTTTCCCTCATAAGGCTTCTTTATCAAGTCAATAAGAAATGCTCCATCCCCTTAGCTCCTTAACAAGAGAGGAACAGTGTAACATAGCTTTACTGGAGACCTGGGATTGCTTTATCCTTCCAGAGACACTGAGGCACCACCATTAGTTAGGGAATGGAGCCCTAGCTCACAAGACATAACCAAAGATATAAAATCCCAGCAATTCTGAGTTCAGTTTCCAGGAGAAAATGGGCATCTCCCTTACCCCATAGCATCTAATTGAGGAGCTCACTCCAAATTCCTGAGTTCTCTGCTTGGAGAGCCAGAACTATAGGGCAGGGGGGCAGGGAGGCAGACATAAACATGACTTGCCCCAGAGAGTGGAGCATGTATCAAACCAAGTAAGTTATGGGGCTGGTCTCAAGTATGGTGCACCTCATGCAACATGAGTTCACGGGGGATGGCTGTCTCTGGACCAAACTTTGTGGCTGCTCGGCGCTCAAAGGCAGCAACATTCTGTTTAACAACCTCATCGAAGAACATGGTGGCCAGCTGAGAGTGGAGCAGCGAGCGAAACTCAAAAGAAACCTAGGGATGGGGGCAAAAGGAGACAGAAACCCTCACTTTAACACAGGTAACTTCCCTGAACAAATTCAGTGATGCTATTCTTCAAAGTGCACAGTAACCATTCAAAAACAAATTGTAGGGAGTAAAAGTGTGGCCTAGATCACGGGGTAGTCCCCTAGGAAGTATGCCATTGGTAGCCTCTGTTGCATTTATTTTGTTAAATATTTCCCAATTAGATTTTAATCTGATTCAGCTTGCACTGGAGAGTTTTGTTGAGTTTTGGCTGGGCAGCCACTGAGAGTTTGACACCTTTGGCCTAGGTGGTAGTTGGAACTTAGCATGATGCCTGGCACATTAAGTAAAAAAAATACTTGGCATGCTAGTAAGTGCTTAATAAATGCGTGCTGAACTGACTTGAGGCTAAGAACTAACAGTCCTATCCACTGTTTCCCAGCCCAAAGCCCCTTGACTCACTGAAAAGTCCACAGTGCAAGTTCGAGAGTAGGCAGGAAGACCAGGGCTGAATCTCCAGATGGTCTCTAAATGGTTGAAGAGTTTGCCGTCAGTGCAGACAGCCTGGTGGAAAGATGGGTTGTCAGTCAATGTATAATTAGACTGGGCAAAGCCCAAAATGTGAAATGTAAATTACAAGGGAAACATAAATTAGTAAATTTAATGCTGTAATTGGTAAAGGAAAAGAAAATGACTTGTCACCTTATTGCCCTGCCCCCAAGTTTTGTGGTATCAAGGTAAGAATGGTATAGTGCCTTACCTTGACCATATGAGGTTTGACCATGGAGACAGCTGAAGTGTAACGTTCCACAACAGGTGGGAAGCCAACCTCCAACTGGGCCTTCAGGTAACCTTTTCGGCTGGACACCACTAAGGACTTCTTACACCAAGGCACAAACTCTCTGTACTCCTGGACATTGGACACCACCTCATACATCTCCTGCATTGAGTACCTGGGGGCAATTGGTGGGGGGAGGGGGGTTCAAAGAGAGGGGCCAAGGATCTAGGTATGGGGTCTGGGTACCTGCCAACTCTTAGCATTGATTGTATGCATACACGAATACACAACCAATTTATCCCAGGAATATGGAGATCAGCTGACCTCCCCAAGTCATAAGGGCAGATTCCCCTTATTCCAAACCAATAGAACACATTGAAAATTAGGCCAGTGATGCACTCAGAACTGGAAAGAGGTTGGTTTAATCCTCAGGCCACTGGGAAATATTCTAGTGTCTTGTCACAAAGACAGGCAGTCCTGTCTTGATCACTGATGATTTCATATAGGTGTTAGGACAAATGGCATCAGTGGCCTGGAACTGTGAGAACAGAATAATTTACTGTAAGGTCTTTGATTCTAGAAAGGTCAATTTTTATTTAATCTGTATTTCTGCTCCGTGGCTAGTACTCTAAACTTTGAGGTGAATCGTTATATAGGTTATGCCAGGCGAGCAGGAGGCAAGGCATGACCATAGTGGGAGACGTAGTAAAACTTTTACACCTATCAGTGTGGGGTACCCTATTTTTTTAACACCAGGGTCGGGGGAAGGGCAGGGGATTCTCACCCCATAATCCTGCGTTCGGAGTATGCCTTGCGCTTGTTGGTGAATGGGGAAGCGAAGCCCATAAAAGAACGGCTGTGGGGAAGCACGACCTCAGCCCCCAAGGCCTGGGCAGCTCTGGGCAAGAGGCTGCAGGAAGACAAGAGCCTAGGGGGGAGAGGAAGGAGGCTGCGTCAGCCTGCCCGGGCGGGGCTGGTCGCAAAGTCCGGGGCGCCCCTGCAACTACTGGCGGGTTCACTGCATACCCGACCTCCGTGGTGTCAGGACGAGGGGGTCTTTACAGGGGATGGGTCAGCCGGGGGAGCTCCCTGCTTCCTGCCCCCAGCACCAGCTGCAATCCGCCGGGCCCCCTCGCCAAGAGGTCACGAGTGGTAAAGGTCTGGGGCGGCTGAGGACAGGGCCGTGGGAGGAGCTCGGCTGCCGGCTGGGGCGCGGGGGCCGAAGCGGAGCTAGCACGCCGGTCCCGGGCCACGCGAGACGCGCTCGGGGAGGCGGAGGCGCGGCGGGACCTGGCATCGCAACTCCGCGGGCGCCCCTCAACCGGTCCCCCTAACCCGCTCCGGCTCAGAAGAAAGCCGCCTCACCTCATTGGCTGCAGCCCTCTCGGAGGGCCCGGGGGCGGGGCGGGGTGCGCGCCCGGCCGGAGGCAGCAGCAGTGCCGGGCCGCCGCGCGCGTTCCAGCGGGGAGCCGCCGCGCGCTCGCCAACGCCATGCGCGCTCCTGCCTTCTTCGCCCTCTCCTCCAGCAGCGGTGTGGCCCCCGGACCCTTACAGGCTGGGAGCGGCAGCTGGGGAGGGAAGACGCCCCGGAGGGAGATCAGGCCTAGAGGGACAGGGGACTGTGCCACACTAGCACTCCTCACGGTCAGCTCGCTTGGCTGAGACTGGAGCCGGCGGCCGCTGCTGCTCCAATTCGGGTCCCCGGGTCACGTCATGCCGTTGCCATGCTACAGAGCGGGTGGATGAAAGGTAGGGGAAGGACGAGGAGGATCGCGGAGGCTTCTGGGGATTGTAGTTTCCTAGGCTTATAGGTTAAAGGCACGTGGTTGCTTCTCTAGCTTGATGTTCCCACGTGGGGCACATCGCTCGGTTCTTGTTTGCACTACCCTATGACGTCACTCAACCGCATTTGGAGTTCTGAGGCGTGGGCTTGCTCAGTCCGAGGGCTGTGGGGGTGTGGATGTTCAAATGGATGCATCCATCTTCTGGTCACCTCGTAGCTCAATTCACCACCATCACTCCAGCGGATTCGTTATTCACACTTACCACCCCGATCTTGCTGCGCTTTGGCTAGTCAAATGCCACGGGGGTGCAAGGGCATGTGTCGAATGGGGCGGTGTCCTTGAGAAGCTAGGGCTCCACCGTATGTGCCTGGACGCCGTGGGAAGCTAGCCTCCTCATCCACTGCAAGCCTCAGCGACTTCAGCTCCCGGCAAGACTAGCCCACTGCAGTACGGAGCAAGGATTAGTACCTCTGCCAATTCAGCCAAGGTGTCCTCAGGCAAAAAACAGCACCAACCTCCTCCCTCCCTCCCACCACCTCCTTATCAGTCTCTGTCCCCTGGATTAAAGGAAAAGATCCAAGGATACAACTTGAACATATTCATATGTACTCTGAAAAGTGTTAAGAATAATAAAGGCTCTATTTCTAATCATCTCAGTCCCCCATACAGATTATGCTGGGGAGAAAAAACAAACACTAAAATCTCCTGTTTCCTTTCACCATCTAGTTTTGTTTTTCCATAATTGTAAATAACGTAGTCTGGAAAACGAAATAAAGCTTTCAAAATGCTGGCTGCTTTAGTTGGTAGTCGAGGAAGAAACTTCCCTTCCCCAACCCCAAATCTGAATCTGAGGGGAAAACTGGAAATGAGTAATGAAATGGTAAATGGAAAGTGGTTCCCCAACTCCAGAGGTAGAGGGGTGTAGCAAAACCCTGATGATCCCGGGGTATCGTGGAACCTAAGATCATCAAGACAACTACTCTCTGCTGTTTCAGCCCCAACCAGTTTTGCTCCTCTGTCCAGTCTTAGCCTGTCCACCTCTCATGGACACAGCACTCTCCCCCGCCTCCTCACCCTGATCTGAGCAGCTCCACAGATCACGTGACCGGTAACCTCAGGAAATCATTCTCACTCTCAATTCAGAATGAATGAACCAGAAAGCATTTAAGCACTGACCATTTGGAGAGAGAGCAACGGAGGCAGCGGATGGAATCCAAATCATCACAGTTACCCGCTGCTAGGAATATAGCAAGAGGAAAACAGTATCTGATCTCCAGTAGCTTACATTTTTAAAATAAGATTTTATTTGTTTTTTTTACATCACCATAACTTTTCCCCTTCGCCTCCCAGAGAGCTACCCCATATAACAAGTTTGTGTTTAAAGAAACGGAAAAATCAGCACAACTGATCAATAAATCAGAAAAACTCAGAAAATACGTAATGTATCACACTTGTGGAACTCCTGCCTCTGCAAAGGGCTGGGTGAGGATATCTTTTCGTATCTCTTCTTTTGAGCCATGTTTGTTCTTTATAATTTTGCAACATTCACTTTTGATATTTTTGTAAGTTTCTTTCCAGTTACATTGTTGTAGTTATTGTATATATTATTTTTTTGGCTCTGCTTACTTCACTCTGCATCAGTTCATGTAGCTCTTTTTCATATTCTTTGTGTTCAGCATTTACAGCAGCACAGTAATATTTCATTATATTCACGTACCACAGTTTGTTTAGCTATTCTTCAGTCTGTGGGCATCTTCTTTGCTTCCAATTCCTTGCTATCACGAAAAATGCCAATATAAATATTTTAGTGTATTATATATAGGGACTTTTTTCTTACCCATGGCCTTCTTGAAGTATAAGCCTAGTAGTGGAATCTCTGGGTCAAAGGGTATGGACATTTCAGTCTTTTGATTTGAATAATCCCAAATTGGGCTCACATTCTAATTGGGAAAGAGATGTAGATTTCAGCTGCAAGTCCCAAGGAAAACCCCACTGATCCTTGGGATATACTGCCAAGGCAGATGGTCATATATCTTTAGTGTCATTTCCATTGATAAAACTATAGATCTATGACTATTTCTGATTTTGAGCTCCTTGACAATGCTAAGGTGGTAAAAACTTCCCTTTCTGGGTCTTCATTAGCTATAACTGCTGAGAAGCAAGGGGTATGGCACCTACCAGGTTAGATGTCTAGAAGGATTGCTCTCCTGGATAATGATTGAGAAAAAGGAGAGTTGGTTGTTGGGGTGAAAACAGGACTAATGTCCTGGGGGCCACTGTTCTTCCCAGTGCTCTTGTGCTTACCTGCTCATTGACAGTTAATTTGGTGATGCAGCAGGGATAGTAGACCCCCTTCTCCAGAGGATTTACCTCCCTGGATGATGGTTGAAGGGCCAGACTAGAAACAGAGTTGGTGGCCTGGGGGAGCACTGCTATTCTCAGGACTCTTGGGCACTAGGTCCTAGCCTGTGTCCCACAAAAGCCATAGGAAATTGGGGAAATCAGGGTAATGTCTGCCTGTCCATAGGAAGATACTTCTGGCTCACCAGTTTCCATAATAATATTTGAGGAAGAGAGGGAATCTATGCCTTATTAGAAAGAAAACCTTCTTCCTGGCCAAAAATTTTTTAGCCCCTTACAAAATCAGCTGAGGACTATTTGAAATCTGCAAATGTATATTACATCATCAAAATAAATATTTAAAATAACAAGAGTGATTATCTCAATAACTCAGTTAATCCTCCTATAGGACCATCTACATCTTACCATTACATGAACAATGTAATGGTTTAGTGGTTAAATGTCTCAATTTATGTGCAGTATATTCCAGTCCCTTTTTTTGTTCTTGGCATATAGAAATGCTCATATATCCACAAGTAAGGTCACTCAGTAATTTAGCTTAGCTATAGCAGCATAATTTTTTTGGCTTTAAATATTTTATTTTTTCCAATTACCTGTAAACAATTTTTAACATTCATTTTACAAAATTTTGAGTTCCAAATTCTCTCCCATTACCCCTCTCCCCTCATTGAGAAGGCAAGCCATTTGATATGTTATACATGTGCAAAATATATTTCCACTCTAGTCATGTTGTAAAAGAAAACACAGACAAAACAATGAAAAAAATAAAGTAAAAAAATAGTATGCTTCAATCTACATTTAGACTCTATAACTTCTTTCTCTGGAGTTGGACAGCATTTTTCATCATAAGTCCTTTGACTTGGATCTTTGTATTGCTGAGAATAGCTAAAGCATTCACAGCTGATCCTCATACAATATTGCTGTTACCATGTACAATGTTCTCTTGGTTCCACTCACTTCACTTTGCATCACTTCATTTAAGTCTTTCCATGTTTTTTTTTTTCTGAAAGCATCCTGTCCATCATTTCTTATAGCACTATGGTATTGCATCATAATCATATATTCAAGTTGTTCAGCTATTCCACAATTGATAGTCATTCTCTCAAGGTCCAATTCCTGGCCACCATGAAAAGAGAGTAGCAACATAGTTCTTAACAAATTTGTGATAACGGCCACCAAATCCTAGAAAAGCCCAGAGTTTGACATGGCAAATCCAAGAGGACTTTTATGTCCTGTGGGCCAGTGATCATGCATTGCTGTGATTCTATGTGACCCACCTAATTGAGAGAGGTTCTGAAAAATTATGGTTGTTGTTCAGTCATGTCTGATTTTTCATGATCCCATGGACCATAGCACAAAGGCACTTCTATCCTCCACTATCTTTCAAAATCTGTCCAAGTTCATGTTTGTTGTTTCCATGATACTATTTATCCATCACATTCTCTGCAGTCCCCTTTTCCTTTCCCCTTCAATCTTTCCCACCATCAAGGACTTTTCCAACCAGTCCAGTCTTCTCATTATGTGGCCAAAATATATAAGCTGCAGCTTCAGCATTTGACCTTCCAGTGAATAGTCTGATTTAAGTTTTGACTGATTTGATCTCCTAGCTGTCCAGGGGACTCAAAAGTCTTCTTCAGCACCACAATTCAAAAGCAAAAATTCTGTGGTGCTCAGCTCTCCTTGTATTCATCCAATTCTCCACAGAGTTTTAGTTATGCTGTCCAGCTTTGCCATAACTTTCCTTCTAAGGAGCAAGCATCTTTTAATTTCATGGCTATAGTCACTGTCTGCAATGACCTTTGAGCCCAAGAGTATAAAATCTGACACTGCTTCTATTTCTTCTTTTATTTGCCAGAAAGTGATGGGACCAGTTGCCATGATCTTAGTTTTATGGTGGGGGTTTTTTTTTGTATGTTAAACTTCAAGCCAGCTTTTTATACTCTTCTTTCACCCTCATCAAAAGGCTTCTTAAGAATGATGAGGAGGATACTCTCAGAAAAACCTGGAAAGACTTACAGAAGCTGATGCAAAGTAATACGTGCTATGTGCAAAGTAACAGCAATATTGTAAAATGATCAGCTGTGAATGATGTAGCAGCAATACAGTGATTCAAGACGACTCTGAAGGACTTCTGATGAAAAATGCTATCCATCCCCAAAGAAAGAACTGATAGTGTCTGAATACAGATTGAAGCATACTTTTTTTTGCTTTCTTTATTTTTCTTCAGGTTTTATTTTTTTGTCTGTGTTTTCTTTCACTACACCACTGATACGGAAATTAAAAAAAAAGACTTCTTAAGATCAGAGGACAACTACAAGTGGCTGTAGTACTAATGAAGTGGCTTCTGAAAGGAAGCTCAGCTCTGGATGCATTTGTTGTTTCTAAAGGAAAGTCTGATGCTACAAAGATCAATATTGCACAGGAACCTGGAATTGTAAGATACATGAACCAAGGAAGCTGGGTATGGTCAAATAGGCAATAGAAGGATTAAACATTAACATCTTGGGTGTCAGTGAACTTCAATGGATAGAAATGGGTGAATTTAATTCAGATGATCACTACATATAGTACTGTGGGCAAGAATCCCTTAGAAGAAATGGAATAGCCCTCATACTCAATAAAAGGGTGAGAAAACCAGTACTGGGGTATAATCTCAAAAATGACCAAATATTTGTTCAGATCCAAGGCAAACAGCAGTACAAGTCTGTGCTACAACCACTGCTGCCAAAGAGGCCAAAGCTGATCAGTACTATGAAGGCTTACAACATCTTCTAGAAATAACACCAGAAAAGAGATATCACATTCATCATAGGGAATTAGAATGCTACAGTGGGAAATCAAAAGATAATTAAAATAATAGGCAAGTTTGGCCTTGTAGTACAAAATGAAGCAGGGCAGAGGCTATAATAGAATTTTGTTAATCTTATTTAATTTTTTTTCCCAATTACATGTAAAAACAATTTTAACATTCTTTTTTTTTTCACATTTTGAGTTCCAAGTTCTCTCCCTCCCCCGAGGAATTCTCTCCTCCCATCAAGAAGGCAAGCAATTTGATGTAGGTTATACGTGTGTAGTCATGCAAAACACATTTCCATATAAGTCATTCTGTGAAAGAAAACACAGACAAAAAAAACCCAAGAAGAATTAAGAAAGTAAAGAAAAGGGGCAGAGCCAAGATGGCTACTGGAAAGCAGTAACTGG
>JAQQSZ010019927.1:0-10259 GCA_028646595.1 Phalanger gymnotis
AAGACAACAAAAAGTCCCACTTTGTTTGCCATTACATTTGAAAAGCAAGACTCATTAAAGGCACTTGATTGCCTTAGCATTCCAAAAGAGAAAACAGTAAAAAAAAAAAAAAAAGTCCTGCCTTTCTTACCATTACAGACACTTACTAGCTGTGTTATCTTGGGCAAGTCACTTAACTCTGCCTCAGTTTCCTCATCTGTAAAATGAACTGGAGAAGGACATGTCTAAATAACTCCAGTTTCTCTGCCAAGAAAGTGTCAACTGAAAATGACTGAACAACATAGTTCTTGGCATCACATTTTGAGAAGCATATTCAGCAACTAGAGTGTGTACAGTGGTGAATTAATAGGATGTTGAAAGGCCATGAATGATGCCATATGAAGATGAGTTGAAAAAACTAAGTGTGTTTAGCCTTGAGAACAGAATACTTAGGGAGGAGAGAGTGGATGTCTTCAGGTATTTGAAAGGTTTCCATAAGGAGAAAGGAATAGATATGTTCTGTCAGTAGCTCTCCCTTGGCTCTTTATGTTGTCTTTTATAGCCTTTTACAAATTGACTAAAAGCTAACTTTCTGGTTTTTTTCCTCTTTTTCAGGTTGATTTCACATTATCTCCTTCCCTTCCTTTTCCCCTCCTACCATATGTAAATTGATCTATTTTCTATTCCCCATATGGGACACTGCAGGCCCCCTAGGTAGCTTTAAATAGGCTGTCCCCCATGCCTAAAATGTTCTTTGTCTTCAACTCTGTCTCTTAAATCTCCTAACTGTTCAGGCTTATCTGGAGTACCAGGCTTATCTTGACGTTATTTGTGATCTCACTCACAAAATCACTGCATATTTATCTTGTACATACCATTTTCTTCATTTTGAATTTTTATCTCCCAGCAGAATGTGAAGTCCTTGAACAATATTTGCAATAATAATGATAATAACATTATAAAGACAAACTTTGAAAGTCGAAAGAACTGTAATCAACATCATTATTATTCCTTACCTGTGTAACTTTTGGCAAGTCACCACTTCTCCAAGTCTCAGTTTCCTCATTCGTAAAAGAGGTTAGACTTGAGAGGCTATAAGATTTCTTCAAATTCCAAATATACGATCCCATAATTCTCTAAGAGTGCAGCTCTGAGATGCTTCCTTTTTCTACCTAGTCAATATCACACCTGGACAAAAGTCAGCACCCTCACAGATGAAATTTTAGAGCTGCAAGGGACAATAATTAATAACAACAATAAGCATTTAAATTGTGCTGTAAACTTTGTGAAGTGCTTTGCCAATAGTATCTCATTTTTCCTCATGACAACCCATTTCCTTTTATTTTTGTCTTCCCCCATCAGAATGTAAGGTGCTTGAGGGTAGGGAATATCTCACTTTTTATTTGTATTAGTATTCTCAGTGCTCGGCACAGTTCCTGGCAGATAGTAAAAGCTTAATAAATGCTTACTGACTGACAGATTACGTAGCTGTTCCCTAATCTTTTCAAGTATAAGGCTTCCTTTTTAGTGTCAAACAAAATGTTGTGTATCCCACTTGTTAGTACCTGCGCAATTATTATCTTCTGATTGAACAAATTCATAATGATAGAAAGCTGCTATGAATTCAGTAATATTTCAAAAGGAATCTGTATTTACAGCATCAAGCAATCATGTTATAATGTCCCACTGCAAATGAGCACATTTTGGTTGGGGTTTTTGTCATTTGTTTTCCAGAATACCCTAGCTCCTTTTCACTCTCTTCTTCTCACTTGAACACCATGGCTACTATAGTCCCACTCTGATCGGCAACAGCATCAACATAATATAACATGAACATAACAAATATTTATTAAGCATTTGCTATGTGACATATAAGTGCTTGCTATATAAGGACAAGGAAGTTATAATCTGACTGGGAAGAAAACTAGATCTATATCACATACATTTGAAATGTTAATATGTGTATATATATATATATATATTGCATATTTATATAATTGTGTACTCTATTGACTCAAATTATCACATATTTTTTTTATTTGCATACTTGCTGTAAGGTCTTTTGAGGGCAGGAACTCCTTTCTTTTTGTCTTTGTATCACTAGTATCAAGACTAATGCCTTCTACATAACATGTTTAATAAGTGTTTATTAAATTGAATTCAATATTTATGTGAAATTTATTTTCCATCTGTAGGAGATATATTTTCTTCTTTCATTTTACCGAGTCATGTCACCCATTTTGTTCAGGACTAAATAAAGATACAAATGACAAGCTTGGTAAACATTTAATTTTCAGATCTCTTATAAAAATTCTGCTCCATCATTTCTAAAAGTTTACACCCCACCGTTTGGAAACCATTTGTCCACAGCACACAGTGAATGTGGCTAGGAGTTAGAAGTCCAAGGAAAACAAAGGATTGCAAGCAAAGAATATAAACGGAAACACAAATGCTAGAGAGCCAATCACACTACGGATATATTTTACTGAACCACAAGTCTCCTTTTGTGTTAATAAACTACCATGAAATCTATTTCATGGTTGTCTACGCTCTCAAAACTTATGACTGATTTGTTACAAAAAGAAAAAAAATTGGAATTTGTCAAAGGAATGCCAAAAAGAATCTGATGCTGGTAAGCAAATAATACCATTTTCTGTAGACAATAACGTATTGACCCTACTTTTGCCATGAAATTGCCCTCTACTGCTGTATCAGTTAGTAGCAAGAAGTCCACTGCGGGTGAATCACACATAGGAGGTAAACCAAAAATAAAATAAGTTCTGCCAACATCAAAAAAGCAAATGCAGCTCTTTCTTGCATAAAATGGTTTCCTGTTTGACTAGCCATCCGTTCATATTTTACTTTTCATTCCTGATTAGCATATGTTCTCCATCAGTTGATGACTACATGAAAAAGACTAATAGAAAGGTTATTGAACATGGTTAACATGAATGGAGCAGATTAAAGCTTCTGTGACAATGGGTATTGGGATTGAACCTGTCAGTGGCTGCCAAACTTCCAGCCTGGGAAAGATAGGGAGACTAGTCTCAATACGAATACTAATACTATTACCAATACTACTACTACTAATAATAATAATATGGCGAGAAAATCCTGGAAACTTAGAAATGCAAAGAGTTACTTAGGAAACCTGAGAATCTTGGACCAGCTTTGTATTCTGAATGGCTTCCAAGATTGAGAAATAGTGTCTAAAGAAAAGAGTGAAAGAATAATAGAAAGTTTACCCTAAGCCAATATCACATTCCTTTTTCCATTTGTTTATTTGCTCCTAATTTACCTAGTGAGAAGTGTTGCGTCAGGACACAGATACAAGCATACTGTGCCACTAACACTAGCCACCATAACATCAGATGGAGTCAACCATGGCTGGAGATACCTAATCAATTGTCAATCTATCAAAGTCAACAGTTGCAGGTATTTATTTTGTTCACTCTGGGGTAACTCTAATCCAGAGCAACATGGTAAATTAGACATAATGGCAAATATGATGAAAAAAAAGTGATTGCAGGTAATTTTTCATGTTTGGTACTATCAGATAATATCTGAGAGCTATTTGCATGCTTTATTTCCTCCCCATAGCCTTCCCCATCTCAGCCTAAATTTTTTCCCACAGCAAACACTTTTCTCTACCCTATAACCGATGAGTCTGCTCTCAATATAATTTTGACGAATTACTATTGGTTTCCAGTATCATACGATCATTCCTGGAATTCTTTGTCTCTGGGAGGCCCTCAAACAGCTTCTGGATCACTACTTGTTTGCAACCCTGTGGAGATGAATCACAGGTTTGGTGGGGTCTAGAGGCCAAATTTATACTAAAAAAACTGAATAGCATAATTAGAAATAGCAATTGTTTAGATCTGACTTTATTTCTGCGAAAAGTGTTTCATAATTGTGTTCATATAGGCCCTGGGTTTCTCTTGGCAGGTAGAATCCCAAATATTTTATAGTGTCTACAGTAACTTTAAATGGAATTTCTCTTTCTATCTCTTGCTGTTGGGCTTCGTTAGTAATGTATAGGAATGCTGAGGATTTAAGTGGGTTTATTTTATATCCTGCCTCTTTGCTAAAGTTGTTTATTATTTCAAGTAGTTTTTTAACTTGATTCTATAGGATTTTCCAAGTAAATCATCTTATCATCTGCAAAAAGTGATAATTTAGTTTCTTCTAAGCATATTCTAATGCCTTCAATTTTTTTCTTCTCTTATTGCTAAAGCTGACATTTCTAGTAGCAAATTGAATGATAGGGGTGATAATGGATATCCTTGTTTCACCCTGATCTTATTGGGAATGCATCTAGCTTATCCCCATTACATATAATGCTTGCTGATGGTTTTAGATAGATGCTATTTATAATTTTAAGGAAGAGTCCATTTATTCCTATGCTTTCTAGTGTTTTTGATAGGAATAGGTATTGTATTTTGTTAAAAGCTTTTTGTGCATCTATTGAGGTAATCATATGGTTTCTGCTAGTTTTGTTGCTGATATGATGAATTATGCTGATAGTTTTCCTAATACTGAAACAGCCTTGCATTCCTGGAATAAATGCTACCTAGTCATAGTGTATTATTCTCATGATAAGTTGCTGCAATCTTTCTGCTAATGTTTTATTTAAAATTATTGCATCAATGTTTATTAGGGAAATTGGTCTATAATTTTCTTTCTCTGTTTTGACTCTTCCTGGTTTGGGTATTAGTACCATATTTGTGTCATAAAAAGAATTTGGTAGGCTGAGCCAAAATAATAAAAATGACAATTTTACCTAAATTAATTTACTTGTCCAGTGCTATACTAATCAAATTACCAACAATTATTTTACAGAGCTGGATAAAATAATAACCGTATTCATCTGGAAGAACAAAAGGTCCCGAATAGCAAGGGAATTAATGAAAAGAAATGCTAGGAAAGGTGGCCTAGCCATACCTGATATTAAACTGTATTATAAAGCAGCAGTCATCAAAACCACTTTGTACTGGCTAAGAAACAGAGTGGTGGATCAAGGGAATAGGTTAGTTACACAAGACACAATAGTAGATGACTATAGCAATCTACTCTTTGACAAACCCAAAGAATCCAGCTTCTGGGATAAGAATTCACTATGTCACAAAAGTGCTGGGAAAATTGGAAAAGTGTATGGCAGAAACTGGGCATAGACCAATATCTTACACCCTATACCAAAATAAAGTCAAAATGGGTTTATGATTTAGGAATAAAGGCCGATACTATAAGCAACTTGGGAAAGCAAGAAATAGTTTATCTGTCAGATTTATGGGAAAGGGAAGAATTCATGACCCAAAAAGAGATAGATAATTATGACTATGTTAAATTGAAAATTTTTGTATAAACAAAGCCAATGCAACAAAGATTAGGAGGGAAGCAGGCTATTGAGAAAAAATCTTTATGACCAGTGTCTCTGATAAAGGCCTCCTATCTAAAATACACAGGGAACTGAACCAAATTTATAGGAATATCAGTCATTACCCAATTGAGAAATGGTCAAAGGATATGAACAGGCAGTTTTCAGAGGAAGAAATTAAAGATATCTATAGGTATATGAAAAAATGCTCTAAATAACTATTAATTAGAGAAATGCAAATCAAAACAACTCTTAGGTACCACCTCTCTCCTGTCCGATTGTCTAACATAACAAAAAAGGAAAATTAGAAATGTTGGAGAGGATGTGGGAAAATTGGAACATGGCTACATTGTTGGTGGAGTTGCGAATTGATCCAGCCATTTTGGAGAGCAATTGGGACTATGCCCAAAGGGCAAAAAATTTGCATACTCTTTGACTCAGCAATACCACTTCTAAGGCTATATCCCAAAGAAATCAGACAAGTGAGAAAGGGACCCGTATGTACAACAATATTTATAGCAGCTCTTTTTGCAGTGACAAAGAATTGGAAATCAGAGGGATGCCCATCAATTGGGGAATGGCTAAACAAATTGTGGTATATGAATGGAATGGAATACTATTGTGCTATAAGAAATGAGGAGCAAATGGACTTCATTACAATCTGGAATGACTTATATGAACTGATGCTGGGTGAGGGAGAAGAGCCAGGAGATTAATACACGTGATCACAGACACATGGTATCTGTAAGGACTAACTTTGATAGACTTGAATCATCTCATCAATGCAAGATTCAAAGACGCTCCCAAGAGACTCATGATGGAAAAAGCTATGCACATCCAGAGAAAGAATTATGGAGCCTGAATGCAGATTGACGCAAGCTATTTGTTCTCCTTTTTTTCCTTCTTTTTTGGTTTTGTTTCTCCATTCTCATGATCCATTCCATTGGTTATAATTCTTTACAACTGGACTATTATGTAAATAAGTTCAATGTGAAGGTATATGTAGAACCTACATTGGATTACATGCCATCTTGGGGGAAGGGGGTAGGAGAGGGAAGGAGAGAAATTTTGGAACCCCAAAACTTGTGGCACTGAATGTTGTAAACTAAAAATAAAAACAATTTTTAAAAAAATAAAAAAAGAAGTAGCAATTGTAATTGGTACATTATGGGCAAATAATATCTAAGAAAAATAAAACATTTCCTCAGTTATTGACTCTCTTTCAAATACTTATAACTTTTAAAAATAATCCTAAGGAGGGTTACAGTACAACCAGGCAAATTGAGATGTAGGGAAAAAAATTGTATTTGGTATCTTGCCTCAGGTGTCTAGTATCCTAGAGACCATCAATAACACAGAATCCTATGATCATAGTTTGAGAGTTGGAAGACATTTTAACAGTCATGTTTGCCAACCCTTTTACTTCCCAGAAGACGAAACTAGGCTGAGCCAAAATAATAATATGTCAATGCTATCTGAATTAATTTAATTATTCAGTATCAGATAAATAAAATTATCAAAGCTATACTTTATAAAGTTGGAAAAAATTAACAAAATTCAACTGGAGGAATAAAAGGTCAAGTATCACAAAAGAAATAACGAAAAAAAAATACCTTGGGAGGAAAGGAGTTCTAAGTGTACAAGATTCAAACTGTATGACAAAGCAGGAGTAATCAAAATGATTTGGTACTACTCAAGCAAGGAAAGAAATAAAAATGTATTAAGTACCTACTATGTGCCAAGCACTGTGCTTAGTATTTTGCAAATATCAGCTCATTTGATTCTCACAAAAAACCCTGGGGGAGGTATGTGCTATTATTATCCCCAATTTATAGATGAGGAAACTGAGGCAGATAAAAGCTGAGTGACTTGCCTGGGTTTACAGAGTTAGCAAGTGTCTGAGGCCAGATTTGAAGTCCAATCTTCCTGACTCTAGGCCCAGCACTATAGCCATTGTACCACCTACAATATAAAGAAGTAAACAAGTATGGTAGTATAGGGCCTGATAAAAAAAAAAAAAAACAAAGACCCTGGTTCCCAAGGTAAGAACTCATTATTTGATAAAAAAACGTTTGGAGAAATTTGAAAGCAATATGACAGATCCTAGCAATAGACCATGTATTACCATATATAGAGATAAGCTACAAATAGATATATGATTTAGACCTAAAAAGTGACATCAGAAATATATTAGACAAGCAAAGAAAAACTTATCTTTGACCTATAGATAGGGAGGTCTATAGATAGGGGAATAATTCATGACTAAACATGGGAGAGAAAACAAAATAGACAATTTATATACATATATGCATATATGTATATATGTGTGTATATATATTGTATATATATACATATATATAATATATATTATAGCAGTTCTTTTTTTGTTGTAGCCAAAGACTGCAAACTAAGAAGACTACTGTTGTTCAGTCATCTCACACTCTTTGTGACCTCATTTGGGGTTTTCTTGGCAGATACAAGACTAGCTTGCCATTTCCTTCTTCAGCTCATTTATTTACACATGAGGAAACTCATGTTTCAAACAGGGTTAAGTGACTTGCCCAGAGTCACACAGCCAGTGCATGAGGCCAGATTTGAACTCAGGAAGATGAGTCTTCCTGATTCCAAGCCCAATTCTCTATCTACTGCACCACCTAGCTGCCCCTAAGGGGACTGTCAGGGAATAGCTAAAGAAATTGTGGTACATGAAAGTAATGAACTATAGTGCTATAAGAAATAATGAATATGGGCAGTTGTATCGAATTCCATTAAGACATGCACATGCTAATGCAGAGTGAACTGAGACCAACTAGGAGAACAGCTTCTACAATGACAATAGTACAGAGAAAAACAACTTTAAATGACTAGAACTCTGACCAATATAATGATAAGCCACAAGTCTAAGGTGGATCTTAGATAAAGTATGGTTCATAAAATCATTTCATTTTAGAGCTAAAAGTGACCTTCAAATTTATTCAGGTTTATGTGAAGGACCCCCCCCACACACACACCAGGTCCAAACCCCACCCCCCAAAAAGAAGGCAAGCGCCTACTGGACACATGCCTATAATTACACCCTTAGAGATCCACTCTTTTATCACCTAATATTGTGTAAATTACGCTGAGAAAACTAACACTCTAAGGTTTATCATCTGTTTACATTTTAGTGTGAATAAATTTATTAGCACATTTCCAAAGAATAGATTTTTATAGAGTGAAGAAGAAGAGAAAAGCACGACTGTATTGCCTGACATGAGAGAAGGGACTTTCCCAAGATAGGAAGGGAGAAAAGAAAAGGGATACTAGTAATGGAACTCACAGATTTTGCTCGCTTCCTAATTTTCCTTGAACTAAGTGGCCCTACAAATCTTTTGATGAAAGTGTCAAATGCTTTCTCAAAACATGCATCCTGGTGCCAGTCTCATTTTGAATCCGTAAAAAATAGGACCAGCACTGCTACCTAAAACTAGCTAATCACACTGGTTATGAAAGTCCATGTGACGTGGTATAGATAGAAATCTGGCTTTGCAGCATGTACAGATGAAACCACAGGTCCAATCTCTATCCCCTTTCCCTACACTAACCCAGTGGTACTTGAAACTACCAATAAATATTGTAACAAGGTTGCACGACAGGAGACAACCTTGACTTCCTCTTATATTTCAGTCAGTCTGCATTCCACATAGTATAGGACGTGCTGTTCCCATGGATTCAGCATCCTTTGTTGCCTAGGGGTAGAAACAAATCTATACACTAAAAACTCCTGGGGAAAAATGTGAAGTGTTATTACTGAGAAAAATATTACAAAAGATATAGAGAGAGCTGGAAACTATTGGATGTAAGATGTCAACTTGATCTAAGTATATCTAAATATGACCTGAGAGAAAGAACAAAATTTCACTTTAAAACCATGCTACAGCACCTCTACCCATCCAGAAGTCAGCTACATATAGCCTTTGCCCAACCGGGAAAGAGCCAATGAGCAAAGAAAGGCTCTGAAGTGGCAGAGTTGCTATCATGAAGTTCATACACTAAAACTTGTGCGCACTTCCCTTAAGAGAGCTTTTCATCCCAGATTATTTACTCTTACCCACTCTAACAAGCCTGGTTATCTGGTTTCCAAGCCCACTGATAATTAGAAACAACAAATCAGAATCACACGAACAAAGGTGTTTTCTCTAGATAGATATTCTGACCACATCAAGAAGCTGACAATGTGAAGATGAACAGGGCAATTCAGACAAAGCAAGACTTTCTGTTTTCAAGATTCAAAACATATGTGTCAATAATTGGTACCAAGGAGATCCAGAAACTGTGAGTATCAAAGATCTACTTTGGAGAGTATAATCAATGGAATCCAAAGATGGGAGCCAAGTAAAATCCAACACAGAGGCAGCACTTGCAATAGGATTCAGAAAGCAGGTCCAGGGATTGCCGGTGACAGTCACTTGAAATGCTCAGTGTCATGTCACTATGGACTGTACAGGCACCACTCCACCCACTAGTACTTTTGAAATCTATTCCATATGGCAAAATTTAGCTCACACACACAGCAAGGGATGAAAATGAAGAGCTACAAAAATCAATTGTAAGAACTCTACAAGCATAGCACTCTGGGACCATTTAACATAGGGTAACCAACTCACAACTCTCAATATTGCCTGAGAGCATGAGTATATCATAGCAAGGTATAATCAAGAAGTAAATAATGATGGCCCTGAGTCATTAAAAGAATGTTAAAATGAAACAACCCAGAATTGGAAAACATTGTTCACTTAGGAAAGAAACCTCTATTCGGTTAAAAAAACCAAACTGGGGGTGGAGCCAAGATGGCGGCTGGAAAGCAGTAACTGGCATGAGCTCCCCACCAAGTCCCTCCAAAAACCTATAAAAAAAATGGCTC
>JAQQSZ010019928.1:0-10259 GCA_028646595.1 Phalanger gymnotis
AGGAAAGAATGGGAATATGCAGGGAATGTAGATGGTATAAAAACAAAAGATAAGAATAAAATTATTTTATTTTTTGTTTTTGTTCTTATATTTAATATTTTAATTTTCCCAATTTCATGTAAAACTAATTTTTAAGATTATTTTTTAAAAATTTTGAGTTCCAAGTTTTCTCTCTCCTTCCCCTCTGCCCTCTTTGAGAAGGCAAGCAATTTGATATAGGTTATACATGTGTAGTCATGAAAAACAAATTTCTATGTTGTAAAAGTCATGTTGTGAAATAAAACATAGACCAAAAAAACCCCAAAAATAAATGAAGTAAAAATAAAGTATTCTTTGATCTGCATTCAAACTCCATCTGTTCTTTCTCTGGAAATGGATAGCATTTTTCATAATAAGTCCTTCAGAATTGCCCTGGATCTTTATATTGCTAAGAATAGCTAAGTCATTCATACTTGATCATCATACAATATCGCTATTATGGTGTACACTGTTCTTTTGGTTCTTCTCACTTCACTTTGCATCAGTTCATTTAAGTCTTTCCAGGTTTTTCTGAGAGCATCCTGTTTATCGTTTCTTATAGTACTAGCATATTTCATACAATCATATACCGCAATTGTTTAGCCATTTCTGAACTGATGGACATCCCCTCAATTTCTAATATTTTGCCACCACAAAAGGAGCAGCTATAACTATTTTTGTATATATCTGTCCTTTTCCTTTTTGCTTTTTATCTCTTTGAGATACAGGCCTAGTGGTGGTATTGCTTGGTCAAAGGGTATGCATGGTTTTATAGTCCTTTGGGCATAGTTCCAAATTGCTCTCTGGAATGGTTGAATCAGTTCGCATCTTCACCAACAGTGCATTAGTGTCTCAATTTTCCCATATTCCTGCCAATATTTGTCACTTTCCTTTTCTGTCATATTAGCCAATCTGATAAGTGTGGGGTGGAACTTTAGAGTTGTTTTAATTGGCATTTCTCTAATCAATCATATTTTAGAGCATTTTTTCATATGACATCTGAAAACTACCTGTTCACATATTTTGGCCATTTATCAATTGGGGAATGGCTCTTGTTTTTATAAATTTGACTCCATTCTCTATATATTTGAGAAATGAGGCCTTTATCCAATAAACTTGCTGTAAATTTTTTTTCACATTATGATTACTATGCATTTCCCTCCATCCCATTCCCCCTCCATCCTATTTATCTTACTCTCTTTTGCAATCCCCAATCTGCACTCTTTTCTATTAAAATCATTTTTTTAAAAAAAGAATTAAGACAAACAAAAAATGCTTGTTGGTTGATTTTCTATATGGGTGTCAGAGGCCTTCTTTTAATTCACTTAATATTTCATAAATACCAGTATAGGACTCACACTATCCATCTGTTATCTCTCACTCTCACTCATAGTTGTAACCAGAGTAAGGCCACTGGGACTTTGATCCAGGCAGGAAATTTAAAGTTCAATGAGAGAGAGTACTATTCTGGGGCACATATTTCTTCCCACCTACTAAGCCTCCAGAGGTGGCAGCCTTGCTATGTTACAAAATACTCTACCTTTCCCTACCTAGTCCTGATCATCATCCCTCCCTGTCAACAACCTAGGAACTTCATGGTGACACCAATATGAGTTTTTCCCTCTCTGCCTACGCCTCTCTGCCTCCATCCCCAATAGCTACCAGTGCTTTAGCAGTCTAGAAATCTCCCAGCATTCCAGGCCAAGCTTCTTCTTCTCTAATCCGTAGCCCATGGGAGCACTCATCCCCAACCCAGGTACAAAATTGCTAGTTATGGCCCTGCTCTCGACACATGACTAGATCAACTCCTTTGCCAAACATATCTCTAGATATATTATGCCACAAAAGAAGTTGTAGCTAAATGGAAACCTTGTCCACTATAGTCATTTTAATAAATGTTTGTCAAGATATTAAATGAAGGACAAATCATTAGGATAGCCCAAAACCTCAGTTTGGTTTTTTCAAGGCTGAACTGTTTTTTTTTCTTATTGTTAATGAGGTGGCTAGGGTAGTATGCACAGCTGACATGGGTTTTTTTCCCCAAACACTATCTCATTGGAAGGCTTTTGGCTACTAGCCACAGGACACAGTTCAGCCTGAGTTAAGAAGTCTTTTTACAGGCTGGCAAGAGAGAGATTTTTGCTCTATTTCCTGGCCTCAGAAACTCCTACCCCTGTGTGTTTAAGTTTCCCTGATTTCTTCTCCATATGGCCTCTGTGGTTAACCAAATTTTTATTTCCCTTTAATTGCAGCAAAGAAGAAACTCTCATCTGACCCTTCCTAAGGCTCCACAATGTTTATGCTCACCTCCTGTAATCCATTGAGAGCATCCTCCCAGGGAATGGATGACTTGAGAATTAGTAATAGGATACAGAGCCCTTCTGCTCCCTCCAATCTCTGTTACTTAGAGCCAGATGACTATTTGGTACCTTTTCTGAAAGGAATGTGACTCTGAGGTTCAGGGACATGAATACTACTCTGTTGCTCAGGCTCCTCATATGTAAAATGGAGAAATAATATTTGTAGTGCTTACCTCGCAGGGCATTCTGAGGAAAGTGCTTTCCAAGTCTTAATGCACCATTGACTTAGGGATTATTGTTTGAATGACAAAAGGAGGAAGTGAGATTACATTACCTGTCCACTCTAGATCCCAAAATATCCTATTCTAGGGTTCCAGCCTGAGAGCTGTCCTAGACATGTATATAGTACAGTTGAACCTACATGGTCTTCCTGGCTCTATAGTTCAAGCAGTTAGCCGCAAATGACATAGCAGAAACTCAGCTGATCCTAAGAAGAAACTTTTTTTTTGTAATGGTGCCCATCTGAGTCTCCATGACACCACTGCTTTTCTTCAGCTAACTTTGTTGTCACTTGCTGTCATTATGAAAACAAATTTGCCAGCCAGGTGACAAGGAAGGGGCTAGAAAGGCAATGCCTTTCTACATATAAGGAGAAAGGGGGGGTAGGGCTTAATAAGTACAAGAAGCAAAGATGGAGAAACTCTAAGCTCACTGAGCATGAGATCCAATCAGCCTCTCCATTACTTGGCTGCCAGTGCAAACAGGAAACAGACTGAAACAATATGGGATAAAATAGAGAGGAATTGCTTCCTATAGAAAAGTTGGTGAAGCTTTTGTTTCTAGGCTATCAAATGTGCTCAGTGGGTGTAAGTCTTAACCTGCAGGTGCCTGGTGTTCAAGGGTTACAGTTGGTACTACAGTAATTGATCACAGAACACTGAGACTATATTGAGAACAAGCTGAAAATCCACCGCCTCTTAGTTAAAGGCACAATGAGTGTGGGGATTTCTTTGAGCACTACTTTGATCTGCTTCTAGATTCAGGTTTAAGTAATGAGAGCCATCAGAGTAGATGCTAGAAACATCAATAGCATAAGCTAGCAGCATATTGTATAGATCTGTCTTCTTTTTTTCCCCTGTCTGCTTAACCAACAGTGGATATTTGCTTTGTTTGGGGAGAAAGATTCAATTCAAACCAACAATTATTTATTAAATGTCCACTATGTAGCATGCTATGCTAAGTGCTGGGGACACAGAACAAGACAGCTCTACCCTCAAGGAATTTATGATCTAGTGGGAGGGATAAGACAAATACACAAGTAAGTAATGCAAAGCAAGGTATGATTAAGTACAAAGGAGAGGTCCAAACAGAATGCTATGAGAGATTTTAGAAGATAAAAATAACTGACAGCTGGTGGTGGGGAAAACAAGAGGAAGAAAAGGAAATCAGAGGAGGAGGGGACATGTGAACTGTTGATCCTTGAAGGAAGAATTTTGTGGAATCTAAAATTATAAGGAACCGCAGAAATCATTTTGTCCAGCCACGTTACTTTTAAGATGAGGAAATTGAGGCTTAAAGAAATTAAGTGATTCTCCTGAGAGAATGACATTTCCAAATTAATTCCTATTTGATTCATGCCAGTATATTAAAACTCAAATCTGATTTTAAAAACCATTTGTGAATAATTCTCCCAAATCCCTTAGTTTACATTTCCAAGGCCCAAGTCCACAACTGGCTTCTCTTGCTCCTTACTTAGGTGTCTCAATATCATAGCCCCTAAATGGTTGTTTCCTCTAAGACCACTGCAAAATACTATTCCATCCTAAAATATTATATTTGAACTGTGAGGCTTTGGGGGAATACACTTATATTTATTTTTTTCTTAGTCTTCTACTTGGAAGTTTAAACCAAAAAAAAGAATGTTACTATATTTTGGTCAATTTCACTGAAACAATAGTATTTCAACTGTTCTAGTGAACAGGCTCTCACATGAGACTTCTCCCTGTGTTTGGATTTGTAGTTAGATCTCTATAGATGTTGCTAAAGTTTCCTTTGCATTGGAGACTCTCCTATTTTTATTTATCTAATTATGTATCTAATTTATTTGCTTTCAGCCCTTACTCTCTATTTCCAAAAAGATCTGGCCAGTGTACATCTAGACTACTGTATGAAACCAGTACACATCAAAATTCTGAGAGTGGCCAGTTGCCAATAGGAGTACGGGGTCCTCTGAAATAGGACTTTGTGTAATAGATACTGAAAAAGTACACAGAGCAACAACGTGACCCCTGGTGTTTCTTCTCCCTTTCCCCACCGCCCACTGCCAGCGCCTCCAGCAGGAGGACCCATGTAGCTCTTGTTCTTTTTTATTCTCACTATGTCCAGAGTAAGTTATTTATAGATATTTGTTTCTTTGAATTGATATCATGCAGGACTTTGAGATGGATAATGATAGGGAAGTGAGCTTGAATAAAGCAGCAGTGATGTGAAGAATCAAAGGTGGGTTCTGACAACTAGGGAGCGAATGTGGCTGCTCTGAGAAGTTCACCAAGAACTTCTTCCACAAAGAAGCCCTGAACCCAGATGCTGATAACAACCTTCCTCATCAGACCTCACTCACTGACCCACGTATTTACGCAACCTTGTGCCTCGTATTTGTCTGTGTAGACATCTTATCTTATACTAAACTGGTAGATTCTACGAGGGCAAGAACCAAGATTTATCTAATGAAAATAATAGCTAACACTTAAATCGTGCTTACTATGCACCACATTCAGTGCTAAGTGCTTTATAATTATTCTCTCTTTCGATCCTTACAAAAACCCTATGAGGTAGGGGCTATTCTCGTCCCCATTTTGCAGATGAGAAAATTGAGGCAAACAGAGATTAAGTGACTTACCAAGGTCATGCAGCTAGTAAATGTTGAAGGACAGATTTGAACTCTAGTCTTCCTGGTGCTAGGCCCAGTGAGCTACTTACTTTACATCTCCTCCAACACCTAGCAGAGGGTTCTGTGGTTCTGTACCCAGTTGGCTCTTAATGTTTATTTAATGAAGCAGATCAAGAGAGAATTCATGATAGAATAACTGTTATGGGGATTTTTTTTTTCACCTAGGAGGCCCGGCTTAGCGGGGGATAGCATAAAAAAGGATAACTTGGAGGAAGGAACATAGAAGTAGAAATAGTGATGTAGAAGACAATAGGAAGGTGGTGGCAATGAGGCTAGGAGATAGATGCCGGAATGGCAAATTTCAACATGATGGGCTCCTACAGTATCAGTGATGTGTTACAGGCAAAAAATTAAGCAGTAAGACTGAACTGAACTGAAGTCATATCTCTGTTGAGATTAGGAAATCCTTACCTATGGCTAAATGGGCAGCTAGGTGCTGCAGCAGAGGGAGTACTGGGCCTGGAGTCAGGCAGACCTGAGTTCAAATTGTGTGGCCCTGAACAAGTCACTTAGCCCTGTTTTCCTCGGTTTCTTCATCTGTAAAGTGAGCTGGAGAAGGACCAAACCACTCCAGTATCTTTGCCAACAAAACCCTAAATGGGGTCATGGAGAGTTGGACAGGACTGAAACAATCCAACAACAACAAAGCATTAAGCTCACAGAACTAGAGGCGACCTCTGAGATCCTTCTCACTTTATAGAGGAAAAAACTGAGGCCTTGAGAGGGGTCGTAACTTGCCCAAAATCGTATCGATAGTAAGCAGCTGAGATAGCAGTGGACCCCAGGTCTTCTGCATCCAAATTCACCACTCTTTCCTCTTCATCCCACTGCCTGCATCCCATTAATTCCAAACAACTGGAGGTCCACTAAGAAGTGACAACACCTAGCTTCGTTTTGACCATACAACTTGACTGGCCCAATACCAATTCTTGAACAAATTCACTTAGCAATGTGTAGCAAGCCAGTTTCCCGTACTGCATATTGGAGGTGTTCTAGCCCAGTCGCCACAATGCCTTGTTGATCTATTTTGGCTGGCATACTCAACAGACAGAAGATAATATTATCTTGGTGAGTTACAGTGGCAAAACCATATGAAGGATATTGGGTTCAAGTGTCACACACACACACACACACACACACACACACACTCACACTGACTGGTGATTCTGAGCACAGTGCCAGGGGCAACTCCCTAAGGCTATTAGTTGCTGGGCAGACGTTGCTCTGTGTTGGTAGAGAGAGTTTCCTTACCTAGAGTTCCCTCTACCAATGAAATCTCAGGCATAGTTTCCATCCTGCGCCACCCTGCCTACCTCTAAGTCATCTATAACATTGAAAAAGAGTTTTTTTTCTAATTAAATAAGTGTTTCAGGAAGAATCCTGTGCAGAATGATCAAGTTTTAACATTAACAAACATTCCGGGTCTCTTTCCTTCCCCTTGACAGCCTTGTTCCAGATAAACACCATGAAAGGTGAGCAAATTTGGGTTAAATGTGAACAATAAAATGCTCTACCAGTGTTGCAATTTGGGAAAGCCATCATTTCGACCATTGTAAATCACTGATTATTCCGAGTTCACATCACTCCATTTAGTTGCAGAGAGTAAAATGTCTCTGTGATTGCATGGTAGGGTTTGGATTATCATCATTATAATGCCACATGCACAGGCTGATTATGCTCCATTTTCTACTTCCTGTTAAAATGAAACTAATAAGAGATTTGACCACCTCCCCTTCTCTTCTGCTTGAGAAATGAAATGTATATGCAATAATAATGATAACTATTATTATGTTAGTGATATTATGAGAATGGGTCTAGTCTACAATTTATGGTATTAGTGCCATGCTCCCCAAAATAGGAAGAAATCATGAAAAGAATGCTGGATTAGAGTAAAGAGACCTGGATTCAAACATGAGACCAGGGTGAATCGCTGTCGCTTGGAGCCTCATTCTCCTTGTCTGTAAAATGGGAGTGACAACATTTGCCCTATTGACCTCATTGACTGTTGGAGGGTAAGCAAAAGGGATATAGAAATGGAAATCATCTTCATCATTATCACCACAACCACTGCTGCCACCAACACCACCATCCCCTGGAGATCCTCCTCTTTGGCTCCCAATGCCTCACTTTCTTCCGTTGTTGTGCTTACCCTATAGTCTATTGTTCCTTCAGTACCATTAGTGCCACCCTTTTATGAAGGCCTTCACTCTGTGGAGGGATTTTAGGGGGAAAACTGAGCCCTAATTACCAAATAGTAACTTGGGGTCTTTAAGAAGTGAACAATATAACACTTCTTTAGCTGATCCCAGTGAATAAACAATTTTGTTTACTTGAGGTGGGAACAGAAGTATTTTCTATGAACTTGCAAGTAGATAAATTCAGGAAAAAAATGGTCTTAGAATCATAAAAAGAGCTAAAGAGGCCACTTAATCCAACCCCTTATTTTATAGATAAGGAAACTGAGGCCCAAAGAGGCAAAGTGACTAGCTCAAGGTCAGATAGTATTATATAAATAGTAGAGGCAGGTTTTGAACCCAAGCCCTTGGACTTAAGATCCATTGAACTTCTCACTCTATCATGCTATACATAGAAATATATTAAGAATATAGTTTTTATATATATGGAACTATATATATATAGTTCTTATATTCTAAATGCTATACATTGAGAACATAATTTTTAACAATCCCAATTCTACCTCCTATCAAATTCAGCATTTGCCATAGGATATTGTCTACTGTTCCTCACACCACAAGCTGAATGACAGTGACAGTCACTACCAACAACATTGTGGATTTTCATACCTCATCTGAATGGGTATATGTATAAAATTTAATATGTAATATTTAAAATATATAATATTTCAGTAAAGGCAAGGTATATGTACAAATATTATTATAGTCATATGATATATAATAATTATATAATTGTATGGATGTATATATAAAATACAAAATATATAAAAGTATATAAAGGTGAGATATATATACATACATATATACAGTACACATATGTACGTACATACATAGATGTTAACTTTACTGAAATATAAATTTATTTGGGCAGTAGATGGAGACCAGGATGCTAAGGGGACTGGAGACCCTGCTATACCATCAGCTGAAACAACAGTGGATACTGAGCCCAGAAAATAGAAGACTTGGGAGAGACACAATAGCTTTCTCTAAGTATTTAAAGGACTGTATAGTGGATTCTCCATCACATTTTGGGGGGCACTCCAGATGGGGAAACTGCCTTTGCCAATAGAGATTGGCCATGGCTCTACAGGTCATGGCCAGAGAGATTTGCCTTGGGCACTGAGTGTTGAAAAGACTTGCCCAGGGTTATACAACTAGTATATGTGAGGAGTGAGATGTGAGCCCAGGTCTTCCTGTCTCTGAGGACAATTGTCTAGCCACTACATCGTGTTTCCTTTCAATGTCCTTTTTAAAGATATGCAAATGAAGGACTTTGGATGTCATCTAGTCCACCCCTTTATTTTATAGATTACCTAAGGTCAAGGAGGTTACTTGACTTGCTCTAATTCACACAGGTGGTAAACACCAGGGACAGGATTTGAACCCAGGTCCTTTGACCCCAGTTCCCATGCTTTTTACACTGTACCAAGTAGCTCTAGAATGGAATTCTTGAACATATAATGATCAGATTAAATGTCCTCAGAGGTCTCTCCTATCTCTGAGATTCTGCAATCCTGGAATACGCCATTTCCTTTAGTCCTTCAATATTTTCCTTAAGGCACACTTTAATTATTATCCCTTGAGTCAGATGGACCTTAAAATGTTTTTAGCTTTTTAGCTCTCTTTAAGACTAGTATGTATGTATGTATGCATTCATTTATTTATTTTCCTTCGGTAAAGAAACCTCACTGAAGATTTAGATCCTTGTCCCCTCAATTTTCCCTAACCTGGTGTGGGGGGGAAATTATAGGCTATTAATAAGCTTTCCTCCACAAAGGATTCAAAGAATAAACATCATTTTGCGAGAAACCATCACCACTGGTCTTTTCTTCTTGCTTTTATAGCAATATCTGGTGGTATTGGTCCCTTGGCCTTTATTTGCTGAAAGTTTGAAAACCTATTTCTTGGATTTCATCATATTAATTTCCAACAATGTTTATATGTAAGTATTAATGAATCTGAATGAGAGTGTTATATATACAAGAGAAGAAAACAGCTGTTACCTTTTAGTATATTACAATCTGTTCTACTGTCTCCAGCCTGCTCCTGGTCTTCTCTCTCATTCTTCCACTATTCTTTAGGCATCATCGTTCTTTTTATGCAAAGGTTACCCCATGCCTTTAGGACTACTTGTTTCCTGAATCATGTCTCTTGTTTCTTACTGAGGCTTAGTTCTCCCTAATAATGACTCTTATTTTCCATAGTGTTCAGAAAATTTGAGTTTATAAGGTTTATAAATTCATCAAAACAATATTTTAAGTTAGGCAGAGAGACTATACTATAAAGTGAAAAATATGTACTATAAAGGTAAAAACAACAAAAACAACATTATGCTAAAAACTTTTAAAAACCCCAATACTATGAGTTAAGCATTTGTAGAAATGTCAGGTGCCCTGCCCAAGGTAATACAACTTTTAAGTGTCAGAGGCTGAATTCAAACTCAGGTTCCTTGACTCCAAGACACTATACAATCCCTTTTGTTATAACAATATGATTGTAGGAATTACTTTTTCCAATAACTGGTCCTTTCATCCACCACTTTATTTCTCTGAACCAGGATAATTCATAGACTCTCACAGTAGACAGGGAGACTATCTTTAGCCTCTTTTTATATCCCCAGCACTTATCCAGGGCCTGATACATAACAGGTGCCTAACAGGTGTTTATTGACTGTTGACTGAGGTGGAAATCAATAAACTTCAGAGGCCATCTACTTCAGCTTCCCACTAATATGAATATAAAATATTGACAAATATTAAGTAGTACCAAACGTCCTCAATGTAACAGTGTTTGCAA
>JAQQSZ010019929.1:0-10259 GCA_028646595.1 Phalanger gymnotis
AGATCTTAAGCAGGCTCTGCACTCCCACTCTGATCTGCCACTTAATTCCTCCCACCAAGTGGGCTTGGGGCCAGAAGCAACTGCAGCTATAGTTCTGTCCTCAGAGCTGTACCACCTCCATGGACCCGGGGCAGTGACCTAACTGCGAACTCCTTTTACTCTGTCCTCACAGCTTTTCCCATTAACCTTCTCTGTTGTCTTTGGTGTTTGTGGGTTGAGAAATCTGGTAACTGCCATAGCTCACTGATTCAGGGTGCTAGGGCCAGTTATGCCCAGCTCCCGGTCTGGTTGGTCCAGGTGCAGCCCGCATTGGGCTCTGCCCCACTCCACTCCTAGCTCCATGGGATAGACCTTGCCCCACGACCATCCGGGCTGTCCTGGACTGGAGCCTTGCTTCCCTCTGCTATTCTGTGGGTTCTGCAGATCTAGAATTTGTTTAGAGCCATTTTTATCATTTTTGGGAGGGATCTGGGGACGAGCTCACTCAAGTCTCTGCTTTCCAGAACTTGTTCCTTTTATAAATTAAATTGAGACCTTTTAAGTGCTCTGTCTAAAGTGACATAGCCTCATAATAGTTTTGAAATTTGAACTCAAGTCTCCTGAACTTTCAAGTCTCACTGATTCCCAATCCAATGTTCTTTGCAGTATTCCCTTCAAATAGCCTGTTATCCTATTCTACCCCTATCCCCACCCATGTCCAGGTAAAAGTGATCTGTGCTCTCTTAACATTTTATACTTCTGTCCCCACGATGTCTAACTCATGATCATTGCCAATGACATCTGTTTAACTCAGGGGTATGACTTAGAGAAAATATATATTTTTTTAACATCTACCATCTTTCAGCATATTTTTTTCATTGTAACTCCTCTCCAAAAAAGTCATATATGCTTTTGGGTCATGGGCAGGTTGGACAGAGAAAAAAGAACCTGGCTTCTCCAGGAACATAGACCACAACTCCCTTGAGGAGTTATCAACCCCCAAAGAAGGTAGTTAGGGGATTACACAAATTTGCACAGGTAGGACATGTCCAGAAGTTCTCCATCTGTTGCCTAACAACTCCTGCAAGTCTCCTCTCACTTTGTCCTCACTCACAAACTCTCCACAGCATAAAATACATCACAATCAGTTCTTCATAGAACATGCCAATCCAATTCCCACTGTCCCCTGGGCTTAAGTATCCTGGCTACTGCAGTCCCAGATGGAAGGTCAAGGAAATTAGTGGATTTTCAGGCAGCTGCTTTCAGTAGAATCACAGAATCTTAAATTTGGAAGGATCTTTCAGTCCCTTCATGTAATCTAACCCATACCCACATAAACATCCCACTAGAACACCCTTGAGAAGTGACTATTCAGTTTTTGCTTGAAGATTTCCAATGAGGGTTATATATCCCACTCTTGGAACTCTCTAATTGTTAGGAAGTTTTCCCCTACATCAAGCTCAAATTCCTCCCTCCTATCTCCCCTCCCCAGTTGCTTCTGGTTTTGCCTTCTGGAGCTAAGCAGAACAAGATGAATCTTTCCAGCCCAATGTTTGGTACCCAATAGGCATTTTGAAAAGACTTCTTGATTGATTGATAGCCATTCATTCAAATAATCGAAGACCACTTATTAATCCCTTCTCCAGGCCAATGGACATAGTACAAGGCAAGCCTCTTGGGCTGATCTCTTAGATGCTTCTTAGGATTCACCTGTGCTATGTTTTCTGTCTCTGTGCAAGGATGTAGCTGACCAAATAAAGGCTGGTAAGTTTATCTTTTGTCAAATTCTTGTAAGTTTAGTCAAAAGAGATTTAAGCCCAAAAGGAAGGGAAAGGGAAAAACCTGGCTATGTATCTGCTAGACTAGACACTAAAAATTATCTAGGATCCTTTTTTAAAAAAATGGTAGAGATTCTAGCAATTCACAAGACAAAAAAAAACAAGAAATGACCTACCCATTGAAAAAAATATTTATATATGAATTTATATATGAATATTTATATATGAATTTATTTATATATATATATTTATATTTATATATATTTATATATGAATCCCAAAGTATAGATAACAAAGTGACTTAAATATTCTAAAGCACAAAGGCAAATCTTAGCTCTTAGCTGTCACAAAGGCTTGGCAGGATGGAACTCATGATTGGACTGTGTCTTTGGAAGGATATGCTTTATTCAAAAGGAACAGAATTGATTAAAATGGCATTGGCACAGCATTTTATATTAATTAGTGGGGAAAACCAGGAAAGTAGTAGTTTTCCAATTTGCTGTGTATGAATTAAATCTCATAGTTGTTTTGATTTGCATTTCTTCTATTTTTATTCTTTTACATGTAGCATTCTTTTATAAGATTGCAAATAGTTTGTAACTCTTCCTTTGGGAATTGTTCAAATCCTTTGGACATTCAACTATTAGGAAATGGGTTTTAGTCTTATCTATTTCTATGTAAATATATATTATATATATATTTGATATAAAGATATTTTTCCTCAGTCTACCTCTTCCCTCTTTAATATAGTTTCAATTTAACTTAAAATTATTGATTTTATCTTTTGTAATTGCCTCTATTCCTCTTTTGGTTAAAAATTCACCCCCTAGACATAGTTCTGAAAGGTATTACATCTGTTTTTCTCCTTTTTTTTCTTCTCTATATTCTCTCTCTTTCTCCTTGTGGGAAATTATGTAGATATGTGAGTTAAATCAGTGCTACCAAACCCAAATAGAAAGGGGGTCACTAAACATGAATTAAGATCCCTGTAGTTCACATGTTAAGTTAGAAGATGATATATTAATGTTATCTATGTTTTATTTATTTTATTAAATATTTACCAATTACATTTAAATTTGGTTTGGGCACACTTGGGAGCATGGCCTGTAGGCCACTTATTTAACATCTCTGGGCTAGAGGATAGTGCAGTTAGATAGATTTGGAAATGGATGAATGGCCAAACTGAAAAAGTGATGATTAATGGTTCAGTGTCGAATTACAGGAAGACATCTTATGGATATATGGAAACTGGAGTGTCCTAGTACTTGGTTTTGTGCTTGCTAATATTTCTCCCAGTGATTTGGAAAAAAAGTATATATGGTATTTTGTTCATATTTGTAGATAACACAAAGTGGGTGTGGCTAACTTACACAAGATGAAAGTGTCAGCAACCCAAAGTATCTAGACATTTAGAACTTTAAACAATTTTAAAATGATGGAATAAAATAGTAACATACTTAAAGTCTTATATTAGGATCGAAAAGAATCTCCCACAATATCATAGTTAAGAGATGGGGGCAGACTTGCTAGAAAGTAGTTCATCTAAAAAATTCTACTGAAATCTCATTATGAGTCAAAAGTATAATAAGGTAAACAAAAATATGGTGCAATTTGGGGCTTCACTAAAGGAGAGGGTATCTAGTAAAAGGTATTCAGTAAAGGGTATTTAGTGCTACTATAGAAAGAGTGCTCAGCCTAGAGTCAGGAAGATTTGTTCAAATTTGGCCTCAGACACTTACTAGCTGTGTGACCCTGAGCAAATCACTTCATCCTGTTTGCTCAGTTTCCTCATCTATAAAATGAGCTGGAGAAGGAAATGGCTAACTACTCCAGTATCTTTGCCCAGAAAACCCTAAACAGGGTCATTAAGAGTTGGGCACAAGTGTAAATGACTAAACAACAAAGGAGGCATGGTTTCCAGGCAACAGTGATGGCCATTTCATACTTCATCCTTGTCAAACCATATTGGGAATTTTGTGTTTTTATGTTTGTCTCAGCACCTCCAAGTATACTCAACACCTCCAAGTATACTCAACATATAGTAAGTGCTTAACAAATTCTAGTGGACCAATGAATGAAGTATTGGGGAAAACAGAAAGTAGTTTTGAAGAAAACATTTAACATCAGCATTTTACATCATATATGGCAAAAAAGTACAAAAAGATACATGTGTTAAATACATAAGATAACATTATTAAAAACTAGAGAATGGCAGTACCTTTCCTGACTGTAGTTAGAGGAAAAATACATAACTGTGTAAAGGATATGGGAATTAAATAAGACAAAACAGAGAAGGCTGATTATATAAAAGGAATTATTAAAAAGTGGAGAATGGCAGTATCTTTCCTGACTGTAGTTAGAGGAAAGATACATAACTGTGTAAAGAATGTGGGAATTAAATAAGACAAAACAAAGAAGGCCGATTATATAAAAGGAATTATTAAAAAGTAGAGAATGCCAGTACCTTTCCTGACTGTAGTTAGAGGAAGAATACATAACTGTATAAAGGATGTGGGAATTAAATAAGACAAAACAAAAAAGGTTGATTATATAAAAGGAAGCTTTTGTAGAAACAAAATCAATGCAACTAAAACAAGAAGTATGGAGCTCTTGAATTGGAAGAAAATCTTTGTATCAAACATTTCTGATAAAAGTCTCATATCTAAGATATATAGGTAACTAGCACGAATATATGACTTTGAATTATTCCCCAATAGGAAAGTGGCCAAATGATATCAAAATTTTCAAAAGAGGAATTGCAAACTAGAACATATTTTAAAACATGCTCCAAATCTCTAATAATAAGAAAAATATAAATTAAGACAACTCTTTGTTTTCATATCATGCCCATCAAATTGGCAAATAGTGCTGTAGGAACTGTGGGAAGATAAACAACCATAGGGCCAATTGGTTCAACCATTCTGGAAAACAATTTGGAATTATTTGGTACAGTAATTAATCTGATGATACCCTTGACCCAACAAATTCATAACTAGATATCCACCAAAAAAGGCAAGAGAAAGAAAAGTTTATGTTTACACATAAATATTCAAACTAGCACCTTTTGAGTTAGCTCAAAAAAAAGGAAAGAAAAAAATAGATTTTCATTAACCGAAGAGTGGCTATATAAATTTCTGTATGTGAATGTAAGAGAACACTTGCATTTTAAGAAATGATTGATAAGAGGAATTTGCAGAAACATGAGAAGATTTTTATGAATTGATACGGAATGAAGGAAGCAGGCACAGAATACTAATATGCACAATCACTATGATAATGTGAATCGAAACAAACCTATACATCAAAGGAATGACTAATATTGATTCTGGAGTACAGTTGGTTACGTATACCTTCATCACAGTCAAAAAAACTAATTGTATCACGGGCTTCAATGAAAGGCATAATTTCTAGGCAATTGATAGACTTGTATTTTGCTCTGTTTGGATTCTACTTGTGGTTTTGTGTTCTGGACAAGGCATTTTAGGAAGAACAATGACGAAGTTGAAGAGCATCCAGAGCTTATCATTAGGATGCTGAAGAAGAGCCTCAAATTCATGCCATATCATACATCATTTGAAAGAACTGAGAATAAGAAGACTTGAGGGGGAGTGCATGATAGTATTTTAATGGCTGCCAAGTGGAAGAGGGATTAGGCTTGTTCTCTTTGGCCTGAGAGGGCAGATTAGCAGCAAAACATGGAAGCTGCACATTTTGACATGATTTTAGCAAAAACTTCATAAATTAGAGCTATCTCAGAGTTATCATTGGAGTTAGTGGGTTCTTTTCTAGAATTAGTCTTCAAGTGAAGGCTGTATGACTCCTTTTTGAAGATGTTGTATAAGAGTTTCTTTGTTAGGTATAGTATCCACTCAGTTTGACTAGATCATCTGTGAGACCCACTCCAAATGTGATCCCATGAACCTATGTATTAACCAGCCAGCCCAGTTGCTTGAGGTGTGCAAAAGGCATTCTGTAAGATACAGTGACTAGCAGATGAACCTAGCCTCTGACAATGAAGATAAATACTATCAGCTCTAATAGTATAGAGTTATTGTTTATTTATATTAATTCATGTTAAATTACCTAAAATTCTTTAAAAAGCATTTAAACCCATTTGGTATTTTTTGAACTGTGAACTTCTGGGGGCAGAACCAAGATGGCAGAATAGGGAAAACACTCAGCTAAGCTCTCTCAATATTTCCTGCCAAACAACTTTAAAATGACACTTCAAATTGCATTCTGGAATGGCAAAGCCAACAAAAGGTCAGAGTGAAACATTCTTCCAACTCAGGACAACACAGGAGGTCAAAAAGAGAGATCTGTGACACGGAAGTGGAGACTGGCCTAGAGGCCACATGCATGAAATACAAGTGGTGGTACTAGGTGATGGTGACAGAAGTAGCAGCAGCTTCAGGATCTCTCAAGCTAGAAGGGATCTGGCAACTGGTCAGAAATAAATTATAGGCTACCCCTCTGCTATCACTAGATGCAGGACCAGACTCTGTTTGGCATGTTATGGCCCACTTCTGGGTCATAGTTCAAGGGCAGAGAAGAGCACTTTTGCTCAAGAAGGAGTGGGGGTCCTGAGGGGCAGTATCACTTTTAGTCCCAAGGGAGGATGGACCCTGAGGAGCAGCATTGATTGAAGTTGCAAGAGATAAGGGGCCCTTCCTGGATAAGGATCAAAATGCAGGCCAAGAAACAGTGATCACACCCTTCCCCAGATCACACTACTTTGGAACTACTGACAATTCCCAAACCCACAGAACTAGCTCTGAAAAAAAGCAGTGTGGAAAAAAGTCTGAGGCTTGATAAGAGACAGTGCCCCTTCCTCTTGACATAGGGAACTGAACTCAACTTTAACACAGAGTTCCAAATCAAGAAATAGGGTAGAAAATGAGGAGCTAAAAAGAACCTGATTATAAAAAGCTACTACCGTGACAGGGAAGATCAAGACACAAACTCAGAAGACAATGAAGGCAAAATAGCTACAAGCAAAGCCTCAAAGAGAAATGGGAATTGGACACAAGCATAACTAGAATTCCTGAAAAAGCTTAAAAAATGATTTTCAAAATCAAATAAGAGGAGCAGAAAGGAAATTAGGTAAATAAGTGAAAACAAAAGAAGATTGTGAAAAGACAGTAGCCTGGAAAAAGAGGCATAAAAATACTGAAGAAAATAGCACCTTAAAAAACAAAATTGGCCAAATAGAAAAAGAGATTTAAAAAGTTCACTGATGAAAATAGTTTCTTAGAAATCAGAATTGGGCAAGTGGAAGCTTGGAGACACCAAGAAATGGTAAAAACAAAGTCAAAAGATTGAAAAAATTGAAGAAAATGTGAAATACTTTGCTGAAAAAACAATTGACCTGGAAAATAGATTGAGGAGAAAAAATTTAAGAATTATTGGCAGATGAGCCTAGTCAATAATCAGAGAGCCTAGACATCATATTTCAAGAAATTGAGGAAAACTGACTTGATATTCTAGAACCAGAGGGTAAAATAGAAAGTGAACGAATCCACCTCTCACTTCCTGAAATAGATCCCAAAGTGAAAACTCTAAGGAATGTTATAGCTAAATTCAAGAGCTCCCAAGGTCAAAATTAAAATACTTCAAGAAACCAGAAACCATTCAAAACTGTGGAACTACAGTCAGGATCATGAGAGATTTAGCAGCTACCATGTTAAAGGAGCAGAGAGCTTGAAATATAATATTTTAGAAAGCAAAAGAGCTAGGATTACAACCAAGAATAGCTTACCCAGAGAAACTGAATATAATCTTTCTAGGATAAAAATGGACATCAAGCATTCCTAATGAAAATACCAGAGCTGGATAGAAAATTGGACTTTGAAATACAAGACTCAAGAGAAGCATAAAAAGGTAAACATGAAAGAAAAATCATAAGAGACTTAATAAGCTTAAACTGTTTACCTTTCTATTTGGAAAGATGATACATGTATCTTCTAAAACCTTTGTCATTAATTGGGGAATTAAAAGGATTCTTCATAGAAAGAAGGTGCTGGAATGAGTCAATTATGTCGGAATATCATGATGCAAAAAAAAAAAAATGGGCAAGCAAGAAAGAGGGATGCCCTAGGAGAAGAGAGAGGAAGAATGAGGAAAATTATCTGTATCAGTAAGGCAATAATAACAATGTAGATGATAATTGTCAAAATGCCTAGTGGTTCTGTATCACAAAGTATATGAGACTCTCCACGTAGAAGGTAGAAGAAGTATAACATTTATTCAGTCACCAGAGAACCATATCCCATAACCAAATGTTCAGCTCCCACAGCCAGTTAGCCCACTATCATAACAGCAAGGAACCCAAAACACAACATCACAACATGGAGCCTCACCATCCCAAAACCTCTCTGACCCTCTGCTGGAGTCTTCCCAAAACAAATTCACAGTACAGCTAAGTCAGTCTGTTTAGCTCTATCACCACAGTCATTAGCAGCCATAACTCTCTCTCTCTCTCTCTCTGTCTCTCTCTCTCTCTGTGTCTGTCTGTCTCTCTGTCTCTGTCTCCCTCTCCCTCCCTTCCCCCCTACCCCGTCTCTGTCTCTGCATTTCCTGTGACATAACTTCCTTTTCCTGTCTGGAAGCTCCTCCCACCACATGTGACTTAGACTTCCTGTGATGTAAACAGGTCACATTGCCTATTAATGGGTGGGAAAGATCTTCAAATCTAAATTGCTACTACATTATCTCAAATAAAAGAACCATACAAGGCAAAGCTTTTATAGTAGAAGGGAAAATGGTGGAAAGTGAGCAGGTAATGCTTAAATCTAAACCACATCTGAATTTGTTCAAAAAAGGAAACTATATAGATAATCAATCGGTCATAGAAATCTGTCTTACCCAATGGAAAATAATAGAGGAAGGAAATAAGAAAAAGTGAGTATGGTAAAAGGGAGGGCAGATAAAAGAAGGTGGTGGTCAGAAGCAAAACCAACTTTACAGGAAGTACAGGATAAAAAGAGAGAGAGAGAAGGATAAACAGAAAAAAAATGTGATACAGGGAAATGCACAGTTAGTAATCATAACAGTGAATGTGAATGGGATGAAGTCACCCATAAAATGGAAGCAGATAGCAGAATGGATTAGAAACCAGAATCCAACAATATATTGTTAACAAACACACTTAACGCAGAGAGACACACAGGGGTTGGAGGAGAATTTATTATGTGTTAGCTGAAGTAATAAAAGGCAGGGGTAGCAATCATGACCTCAGAAAAAGCAAAAGTAAAAATAGATCTAATTAAAAGGGATAAGCAGGGAAACTATCTTGTTAGAAAGAACCATAGACAATGAAATAATATTAATAATAAACATGTTTACATTACAGCAAATGATGACATAACATCCAAAATCTTAAAGGAAAAGTTAAATGAATTATAGGAGGAAATAATAAATCTCTACTAGTAGGGGACCTCAACTTCCTTTCTCAGAACTAGATAAATCTATTTTTAAAAAACCAAGAAAGAAGTCGGGGGATTAATAGAATCTTAGAAAAATTGGATATAATAGTCCTCTGGAGAAAACTGAAAGAGAATAGAAAAGCATATACTTTTTCTCATATATACATGGCAACTTCAGAAAAATCGACTATGTATTAGGGCATAAAAACCTGACAACAAAATACAGAAAAGCAGAAATATTAAATGCACACTTCAGACCATAATGCAATAAAAATTACATTTAACAGAGCATTGTGGAAGTATAGATTGAAAGTTGATTGGAAACAAATAATCCAAATCCAGAAGAAGAAGTAGGTCAAAGAATAAATCATAGAAACAATATTAAGGAAAATGATAATAATAAGATAACATAAAAAAATTTGTGGCGTACAAACAAAATAGTACTTAGGGAAAATTTTATATTTCTAAATGCGTACATCAATAAAAGAAAGAGCAAATCAATGAATTGGACGTACAACTAAAAAAACTAGAAAAATAACGAATTAAAAATTCCCTATTAGACACCGAAGTGAACGTCCTGAAAATTAAAGGAGAGATTAATAAAAATGAAAGTTTTTTTAAAAAAACATTGAACTAATGATAAAACTAGGAGCTGCTTTTATGAAAAACCAGTAAAATCAATAAACCATGGATTAATTTGAATTAAAAAAGAAAACCAAATTACCAGTATTAAAAATGTGAAGGGTGAATGCATCACCGATGCCCAATTATATGCCAGTAAAACTAACTGTTGCTATGCCTATTTTTTTTATATATAGGTCCTTTTTTAAAAAAATCTCTTTTGAGATAAAGACCTAGTAGTGGTATTCCTGGGTCAAGGGACAGGTACAGTTTTATAGCCCCTTAGGTACAGTTCCAAATTGCTCTCCTGAATGGTTGGATTAGTTCGCAGCTCCATCAACAATGCATTAGTGTCCCAATTTTTCCATATCCTCTTCAACATTTGTTATTTTCTTTTTCTGTCATATTAGCCAATCTAATAGGTGTGAGGTGGTACATCAGAGTTGTTTTTTTTTTT
>JAQQSZ010019930.1:0-10258 GCA_028646595.1 Phalanger gymnotis
TTGGAAGAGCTTAAGCTAGCAAATTAAGCCAAGGGTTATCTTTACCCACCAGTGATCTGGTAAACTGTTTTTCTTCAAACTCAGTCTTGTAGACCTAATCTGGAGATATTTGAAAGGAGAAGATAGATATAATTATATCCTGGAACCCCTCTTTGAGACTAAAAGAGAGAATGCCCAGCCTCAATGGTGACATTCCATGCTTGTCTCTCTTCCCAGCTAGGCTTCTGGCAGTGCCAGCAATGTTTTCCCTCTCCTATCCACAATGATGTGCCAAAGCAGAAATAATATGTGTTCATGCCACATGGGAGCAATATTTCTATGTAATTTAGACAGCTACATATGGTGCCTACATTAAATGTTTTGATATCAACCCCATTAAAAAGTAAGGTCCTTGAGGGCAAAGATTTATTCGTTTTTGTTTCTTGATATTCCTAGTACCAAGCACAGATCCTGACATATGATAGGTACTTACTAAATGCTGGCAGACCATATGATTGATTTAATTGGTTTAAAAAAATTTTGTCAAGGCCTCTGTAGGATTCCTACTTCTCCATCCTCTGTAATAGATGGTGACACACAAAGTAACTTGTATATGCTCATTATCCACATCAGAAAGTGGGATGATCAAGGTGCCAGAGAAATAATATTTGGTGGTGCCCTTGGGTACAGAATGAAATCTTTTCTGCCATATTCATAATGTGTTTCTCTAAGGAGAAAGCATTAGCCTACCCTTCATAAAGTTACAGTTTCATTTTTCCTTCTGATTTAGTTTATAACAATAATGTCTATATTATTAATATAGCTTACTTCTTTTTAACATTTATCAACAGATTTTTTAGATAATAATCTCACATTTAACACCTTGGCAGTTACTAATCACAGATAGTTTGTGATGCTTATGACTCTCTGTTCCTTTTCCTATGAACTTGCCCTTGCACGTACAAAAATCAGAAAAGGATTACACAAGACCAAAGGACATTTAAACCTTTTCCTTGTTGATGGCTTTTTGTGGCCAAAGAATTCAGTATTTAATGGACAACCAGCTGATGATGAGTACTTAACTAGATACAGACTCAGAAAGCAGGAACTGCTTATTGCCAGGACAGTACTCAAAATATTTTCAACTAGGTAAGACCTGCCAAAAAATGTATTCTATTAGTATTGCCTTTTAGAATTCAGTCACCTGCATAGCACAGTGAGCTAGAAATTGGGGGAGGACCAAGAGCTGTATTCAACCATTTTATACATCTCCAAAGCAGGTATTTTCCAAATGCCAGGAGTATTGGTGATAGTACTGTATCTCTTCAAATGTACATAACAGCTGCTTTGCTGTCAGAAAACTTAAAAAAAGTAAATAAAAATTTTTTTCTTCCCTGTTAACCAGGGCTTTTTTACCTGGGATCTGTGAACTTAAAAAAAACTGTATTTTAATATAATTGGTTTTCTTTGTAATCTTATGCATTCTGTTTTATGCGTTTAAAAACATTGTTTTGAGAAGGGTTCAGTAGGGCTCATCAAATTGCCAAATTGACCCATGATGTTAGAAAAAAATCCCCTTAAAGTCAAAAGGGCTATGAGTTAATGACTAGTCTTAGGCCCTTGTACCACTAAGGCCACCTGAAGTCAGCCTCAGAAAGAGTGACTGCGTGGAGCCAACATGGTTCTAATCCAATCTTTGTCCCCCCAAACACTCAGTGTGGTATTATTAGAATTCAAAAAAGAGTGACTTATGGTATATCAACCCAAAATTACATACTTATCTGAATTCATGTGTGAAACTCCTACTAGTATTAAATAAGAAATTTTCCTGTGACTCTAAGACATACTTGACATTAATGTGACACTTTACACCTGTAATTAATCCCCACTAATGCATGACCCAAAGGCATTTGAATATTGAGTGTACTTAGAATTCTGAATGTTTGCAAATTATCCACAAATATCTAAAGCAATTATTCAGAATCATTGAAAACAAAATAAATGGTTTTGAATAGATTATGGATGAGGTAAAGATCCACATGTATATGTCCAGGGGCACTGCTAAGGGGACCTCTGCTGACAAAAGTTTATCTACAGGAGACCAAACATGGGAGAAACTTTCCCTGAATTTTAATGCCCAGTCAAACTAACTCTGTCCTTTCCTTGGTTGTCAAAATTCTCAAAAGTATAGTGTATATTCTTTTCCTCTGTTTCTTCCCTGTCTAATCATTTAACTATTCGAGATCTGACTTCCATTCTCACTGCTATATTAAAATTGCTGTCTGAAAATTCATGGATAACCTGCATAGAGCCATTACTCCCATAAAGGAAAGGGGCTTTGCACTAGTTGCTAAATTTAGCAGACATGAGATGAGAGACTAAGGGTCAAAGTCTCACTTGAGTGTTAAACAGTGGAAGGAAGGACTAGGCCAGCCAACACTCTGACCTGCTCTAGCAAAAATGATTAATCTGCCTCCAACTTCTATAGCCCTTTTTCCAGGCATTAGAGAGAGACAGAGGGAGGTATCTCTTCTTCTAAGTGTCTTCTGGACTCCAGTACCCGGGAGATCTCACTGGGGTAGCCCAGAGGTAGGAATAAACCTCAAGATGGAAATGATGTTTGACCTCCAATCTTTAAACTTTTAATCTTCCATAAGATGACTGGGTACCTGAGGGTGAAGTGAGAGGAAGAAGGGCTAGGTTTTCTTTGTCTCCAAAAGGAATCTAGTAAGTCATGTGACTCAGATCACTTTGCTCAGTCTGACCTGGATGAAAGTCACAGAACATGGGGGATGGGTGATATCTGGAGAAGAGTGCCTCTAGATTAACAGCAACTTATTGTAACCAAGAACCTGCTACAACCCTCGGACTTTGATGTTACCTGTCCTAAGATACTACCTGGTAGCCTTGTTTCCCTTATCAGTAATAAAAAAGATCTAAACTGTACCTAGCTATATGAGCTAAATGACAAAGTACTACATTTTTTTTCCTAGTCCCTCACATTCTGTTGCCTTCCAGTGCATTCAAAAATGAATGTATTTGATGTGGGACAGGTTTTATCATCCATAAAGGCCACCTAGCACCAAGTTAACAAAATAATTGATCAATAAAGAAAAGCATGTTGCTGTATCTCTATTCCCTTTCATAACTAAACTCATAGATAAAGCCCATTTTTTGCCTTTTCTGCTCATTTTCAACCTCTTCCAATTTGCTTGCAACATCACTCAAATGAAAACCACTCTCCTGAGTTATAACCAGGGTGGGATGACTAGAACTTTGTCCAAGATTTCTGAATTTAAAAGGTGCTAATTTAAGAGTCTTCTTATAGTATTTGCAGTTTATAGCAGCATATGAACAACATAGGTAAGCAAAAAGTTAGCAACGATAATTGGTTAAATGAGATAACTACCAGACTATGTGCTTCTCTCAATCTATGCACTCATCTACCACCTCTCCACACTCCTTGTTTTGGAGGAACCTTGTTTTGAAATCTTGAGATCTCTGTTTTCTTCCTGCCCTTCTTCCCCTTCAACTAAGGGAATCTTTTCTGCCACTTGTACCAATTGACTTTTATGATGCTTGTGATGGACTCAAATGTTTCTAATTATGGGTTTACTATTATTTAATGTTGCCAATAGTCTCTTAATTAATAATTCCTATAGTCTTTCCTCATATTCCTTCTTTGACCCCTTTGCAATCTTTGCGACCTAATGTTCTATGCATACTCATCTCTGGGAACGTTTTTCTACCATTAGTTTATCAACAATGTCATCTCCTGGTTCTCTTACCTTCTCTGATCATTCCTATTTGCTCTCCTTCACTGGATTTCCATGTGTACTGAGAGCTGGTATACTTCCAGGCCCTATACAGTCTTTTCTTCTTGTTTTTCTTTTCCATTTCTCAGTGATCTCATGATATCCAATAAGATTTATTTTCATCTTTTTGCAGATGACTTCAAAATCTGCATATTAAGCTTTCATATTTTTATCTGCCAGGTGGATGTCTGGAACTGGAGGGAAGCATCTCAAACTCACTGTATCCAAATCAGAACTTGTCTCCTCCCTTTGCACTCCCTCTTTCAGCAAAATTCCATATTTCTGTTTTAGAGCACTACCATCCTTCCAATCATTTGAGTTCACAATCTAAGCTTCTTTCTCAGATGTTTCATTTTCCTTCTTTCCCAATATTCAATCAGTGGCCAAGTCTTATAGAGACTGAATCCACAGCATTTTATAATGGCATTTCTCTCACTCACACAACCACCAGATTTGTTTGAATTAGTATCACCTCTTGCATAGGTTACTAGAATAGACTCCTATCTGGATTTTTTTTTCTTCACTCTCTCCCCTCTCAAATCCATCATCTATGAAGCTGCCTAAATAACTCTCCTAAAGCATAAGTCTAAACTCGGTACTCCTCTGATCAAGAATATGCCATTGCTCCTTACATTCCTCTAAAACAAAGCATAGCTTCTTCAGTTTAGGATTAATCAAAAGTTATTTTCTTAAGCACTTACTTGTTGATCAGTCACTTCAGTCTCATTCTATTCTTTGTGAGCCCAATGAGCTTTTCTTGGCAAAGATGCTAAATTACTTTGCCATTTCCTTCTCCAGCTCGCTTTACAAACAAGGAAACAGAGGTACACACCGTGAAGTGACTTGTCAATGTCACACTGCTAGTATCTGAGGCCAGATTTGAACTCAGGAAGATGAGATTTCCTGACTCCAGGCCTGGCCCTCTATCTACTGTGCCACATACCTTCCCCAAGCATCTAATTATACATCCTCTTTTCCAATAGTCAATTACTTTTTAGGAGGTCCTCGGTGCTCTTTTTTCATCTATGCTCTTTGCACTTTTTACACTTTCATCTGACCCCCCTCCCCATACCCACAGTTTTCTTAGTATGCCTGATTTCAGATTTCAGGAAGGTTTTTGCCAAAATGTCTTATGTCATGGTTAGGGTGAAAGGGTGCAACTTAGACACTTATGCATACACTGTTCCACATGTGTCACACTGAGTGAACCATCAGACATTCAAACTATTCATTAATAGATTGATAGATTGTTACTTGCCAAGAGGAAGTTCTCTAGTTGAGCGCTCCCCGGGATCTGTTTCTACCTCTATTTCAATATTTTTTGGAGGGGGAAGGCAGGGCAATTGGGGTTAAGTGATATGCCCAAGGTTACACAGCTAGCAATTGTGTCTGTTATCTGAGGCTGGATTTCAATTCAGGTCCTCCTGACGCCAGGGCCGGTGCTCTACTCACTGCACCACCTAGCTGCCCTATCTCAATAATTTTGTCAGTAATTTGTATAAACAGCTTTATGACATGTCTATCATGTTTATTGCAGGAAAAATGTTGGAAGGGACAGTTAATGCATTGCATGACTGAACTGAAGTTTCCTAAGTAACTTAATAGATTAGAATAATTAGAATAAACCAAAGCTAAGAAAATGCAACACACACATGCACATAGGTGTATAATGTTTTACATTTGGTTCCCAAAGTATCAACAACACAAATATAGGACAGCGAACTGTGGCTATATGACATTTCATGTGAAAAATATCTGGTGGATTTAGCTGACTACAAGTGCAATATGAATAAACAGTTTAGCACTTTGACACCAGGAAAATCTTCCTAAGTACTAACCATGTTGTAAAGGGAAAGGTACTTTTGCAGGAAGGTAATGGATTTCCCTCATGGGAAGTCTTCAGGAATAAGATAGATGAATGATTACTGGAGATGGTATAGAAGAAATCTCAAGTAAGTTTTAGGTTGGATTAGATGATTTCTGAGATCCATTCCAACTCTGATATCCTCTAGTGCCATCATTCCATTTTCTTACATATCATCTTCTTGACAAGATCATAAATTCCTTGGAGGTAGTACCTTTCCTGTAGTTGTTCAATAAATATTCGTTTAATTGAAGCGAATATTGAGAGTCACAAATATTAACAATATATGTACATGTATATCTCAAGTGGTATACAGTCAGTCTATAAACTGGAGTCACAACTCCTGAATTTATACCATCTCTCTCTCTTTCTCTTTCTCTCTCTCTCTCTCTCTCTCATGTGCGAAGTCTTATGCCTTCTTAATTGGTGACTGCTTCATCCTCACATACAGACACACACACACACACACCCTCTTGTTAGCCATTCTTCTATGTTCTGTACCTCAGCATAGCAATGGTATAACATAATCCCCTTGATTATAAGCACAAAGCATACATACGTATTCTTTATCTGAGCTTCAGAGACACTTTTTCTATCTTATAAATTGGAATAATGATACTTGCAGCACCTACATCATAGGGGTACTGCAAGGATGAAATGAGATTTTATACACACATACACATACACTTACACACACATACGTGTGTGTATGTGTGTGCATATATATGCAATATCTGGCAAACTCTCATATTTAATCATGCTGACAGGACTAAACATCTTATTCTCAACTATATATGAGAGAGATAGAGATAGGCAAACATACACACACACACACACACACACACACAAAGACGCACAGAGAGACAGAGAATGCACAGATTGTGTCAAGAAATTTATAATACACATATATGCATGTATATATAAATATATATGTGTACATGCAATATGTATATATGTGTATATGTGTCTATGTGTGTACATTTTAAAATTTATGAGACCAATGTAAAATTATTTTTAAATTTAAAGCCTGATTTGGAAAATTGTGTTAAATGTGTCAAATACTGCACGTACTAGCATAAGCTATATTTTAAAAATAAAATTCAAAGAAGATTTTTGAAAGGTAAGATTAAAAATCCATTGTTCATATTAAGTAGATAGTATAATTAAATCTTTAAATTTAAACTTGGTATAAATTAACATTTAGGAATAATAACCACCTAAATATTGAAGCTTATGGCTATACATCCCTTCTTTTTTCTGTGTACCTGGATTTATATATATATATGTGTGTGTGTGTGTGTGTGTGTGTGTGTGTGTGTGTATACACATACATAGAGAGATAATTTTTCTAATAAAAAATAAGTTTTCCCCTCTTTCCCTATATGAAACACAATTATTCTTTCTTTGTTTAGCTTCAAGTCAGCCTTGAATTCTTACTGGTTCTAGGATTTTATTGAGTAGTAACACTGTATAAAGTGAAGAAGCCAACTAATGGAACCTAGGGTTTAGTTCCCTGGGAAGTGGATTCGGGCAAGATTTTCCATGGTAGTCCTGGCCAAGCATTTGAAGGATTTCATGCCCTTTCCCCAGGAGAGTGAACTAGCTCTTAAACCCTCTCCTAAAACATAATAGACTGAACAGGCTGCTATGAATGTATTACATTCTATTTTTAAAACGTGTGTATTAGAAAGCAATACAATCCTCTTTGAGTTAATGTAAACTTTAGCCTCAACTCAAATTTCACAGCATTTATAGAAATTCGTTCTTCCCCAAGTTAAACAACAAAGGAGAATAAACATCACAAAGGCAGACTTTTAAAATAATTTGAATAGAAATTTTTCATCTGAACAATTTCATGGAAACTTTTGAGATATGATGACATTTTTCAAATCAAATTGCATTGTGTTTGTGTATGTATTTTTGACTATAGTGAGATTTTGGTCGCAGACCAAGTTGTATATTCAGCCAATCTGTTTCCTTTGTATTCAATTTAAAAGTGATTTGTAGGGGCTTACTCCCACCCTGTAGCAAACAAGAATTTTTTTCCCCTACAATCAAATTTAATTGAATGCTCAGAGATAAATCCATGCAAATAATTTTAAAATAATTTGTTGAAAACTATTTCTTGTTTTGTTTTTCAAAATGCAACCTGAGAAGGCTTTTCTTTGGTACGATATAAACAAAAACATGACTAAATATCCCTTTGGCATATTAGTGAGAAACATACAGTATAGAAGTACATAATTTTAGTACTAAGAGTAAATATGAGGAAAATAATTTCGTAGATCTAGAACTGGAAATGACCTGAACAACTGTGTAATCTGACCCTGTCATTTAACAAATCAGTAAACTGAGGCTGAGGGGAAGTTAAATGACTTGTGCCAAGTTACATAAGAGACAAATGTCCTAGATGGAATGTTAAACCATATGGTGGCTCCAGAGTATGTGTTCTGTCCACTGTACCAACTTTTAAAAATTACTCAACTAGGTAAATAATAACCTGGTTTTTCTCCCTCCTTACTTGTTTGCTATTCAATATGTATTTGAATAATGGGTGTTTTAATGTTATTTTAATACATTAGACAAGATAATTTAAGCACAAAAACATATTCATCAGCAAGGGTTAAAATGTCTCCATTAAATCTATATTTAATCGTATTCTCAACAATGCCTTTCCAATACGAATGACATGGCAAGTAGAGCAAGGGTTACTAGGATGATCTTCTTTTGGAATTAAAGTACCAATGTTACAGATGGGTCTTCTTTGTCAATAGTACAAGAAAGCAATGAATACAACGTTTATTTAAGTATTCGTTGGAAATAGTCAATAGATTTCCCTAATAATCAAAACTGTTTTGAATTAGCTTTACTTTTGAATAAATCTAAATGCAGAAAATTAAAATACGATGTGCTCAAAGAGTTATTACCTTAAAATATTTTATTATTGTGTTTAGCAGAAAGATTATACCCAAGTAACATAAAAGAATAACCCTTGTATATTAAAGCATTTAATTTCTAATTGGACAGGAATAAATTCAATTGGAACTAGTTGTAATCATAAAATTTCTTTTATCAATAAAATATCTAAATAGGAGAAGAAAAGGTAGAATTTTATAAAGAAATGTCATCAAACAATAAAATGTATGTTTTATATTTGCTTTACACTTTTATATCTATATTTACTTACATATCTTTGGCCAATAATTGTCAAGAAAAAATATGAGTTTTGTTAATGACCAGAATCTGTAACATATATAAATAACTAAATGTAAAGTGAAGTCTGACTCCTCTCTTGAAGGGAGAGGATGTGTACCCTTTGGATCTTTATCGTCCTTGACATTTTTGCATCTCAATGCATTTGACCACTCTCTACTACAGGATTTCTTAGCTTCCAAAACAGAGGTTTCCCAAACTTATTTGTCCTACTACCCCCTTTTCAAAAAAACTTATTAGCAGCCCTCTGGAAATCTATTTTCTTTAACCCTTTAACTTTTTTTGATTTGCATCATTTCAAATATATATGTACATTTTTTTTCTAAAAATGACACATCTTAAATTTAATGATTTATTGCAAATCTGTGATTGTTTTTTCCTGTATTGAAATTTTTTATGATGCAATATTTTGTTATATAACCATACCATAAACAAATCATTGTATGCAAGTATTCCTGAGGATACCTACTGGATCTCCTGACAATATGCTCTCCTGCCAACACTTGCTTACCAAGACATGTCTGGTGTACTTTACCACTGATTGTTTATAGCTTGTATTTTGTGGAGTTATTTGGAAAATAATGTAATCAATACAACTTTGTCTCTAGTCCATAACAGGTGAAACATGAACAGTTTTTCAAATTTTTCTTATCTTCTTTTCTTATGCTTCCACTACCCCCTTATTTTTATTCAATGCCTTTCTTCCCAATTGTATCCAAGGCTACTATAACCCACCTAGATAATTCCAGCACTCCCTAGAGAACTTCTTTGGGAACTTGTCACTCCAATTCAATTAACCAACAATTAATTGTCTACTAAGTTCATCTTTATTTCATTAGATGGTGGAAATACAAATACCAACATGAGATTTTTTCTTTTATGTTCTCCTGGAGACTTTGGACACATAATACTATTTTGGTTTTACTCCCAATTCTCCAAACAAAACCTCTCTGTTTTCTTCTTTGCATGATTATTTTCTTCCAAACTATTATTATAATTGCTTCTTGAGAGCCTATACTCAGGCATCTTATACTAACTCCCATCACAGTCAAGAAACTATGTGACTATTAACATTTGATGTATGATTATATAAGTTACAAAAACTTAGCAGTTTCATAAACTTTCATAAGTAATGCATTTGATTTGGAGTTCTTAAGCAATTTTGTATCTTAGAAAACTTTGTTAATCTAGTGAAACTTATGGCCAACTTCTCAGAATAATGTGTTTGAATGCAAAAAAAAATAGAATTACCAAAGAAAACAATTATGTTGTAATAGTTATTAAAATATTTTTAAAAAGCAGGTTCACAGAACCAAGTTTAGAAGCCATGTCCTAAATGCAGAGGGACTTTATTTTCTTTGTATGTGAGTGTGTGTGTGTGTGTGTG
>JAQQSZ010019931.1:0-10258 GCA_028646595.1 Phalanger gymnotis
ATTACCTTATAAGGGTGTGTGCAGGCATGCTAAGCAGCAGTGCTTTCCCATCCCTTCCCGTCCCGCCCCCAACAGAAAATAAAAGATTTATTTTAACATATGGTCAGAGGTCGGAAGGTACATCATGTCACGGCTCATTTGGTCATCTCATATTAATAGTGTTCTTGATAAATATTTACAAAAAGACTACCATGACAAGGAATATAATTCATGGGATACTATCTGTTGCATAGATTGAAGAAGTAAGGAAATTCTATGAAGTATTCAATAAGACTCTTCAAATTAATTATAGTTTGACAGTCCTCAGTAATTTCAATGCAAAGGTAGCTATTGAGGCAGATGAAGAAAAGTAGGTTGGAAAATATGGTTCAGGAATAAGAAATAAGAAGGATGATAGTCAACAAAGAAGTCTCATACTTATATGTCAGGAATACTTTTTTTTTTTAAGAAAAGACTTGGGAATTGCAGTATAGGGCAAGCCAAATAATATCTTGAAAATGGAACTGAATTATTTTTTGTAGGCAAGAAGATACTCTTTAATGAAAGGGGATATCATAGATCTAGCAGGCTCATTTAATCCAACTCCTTTGTTGTACACATGCAGAATCTGAGGTTCAGAGAAGTTAAGTGACTTGTCAAAGATTATACAGGTAGTAAACATCAGAGGTAGGATTTGAATCAGATCCCTTACTCAAGAGCCATTGCTCTTGCCATTGTACCAAATTCTTTTTCTAACTCACATACCCTCAGAATTCCACAATAATTAAAAATCATAAGCCATGCTAGAGATTCATTCAGCATTTTATGATTTCTGGATGTGATAACTTACTTGGATAGAGATTCACACAACTAGTACTTTGCTGGAGGTATCTGAATTCTGATTGATGAGAAGAAAAGAGATCATTCAGGAAAAGATAAGAAGTCATTGGAAGCAGAATTTCTTCCTAACACCCTGTGGAAGTCAAAGACTGATGACAACTTCTATTTAAGAACCTTTAAAGGAAGATGCTTGAGGACAGCTTCAGTTTGCTTGGGGTTCTTGCACGAATTTGATAATTATAAATCATAAGAAACTGAGGAAGACAGTATCCATGAGAGATAAGGCCTACTATAAATAATTGAATACTTAGTCAGGAGCCCTCTAATGATTAAGGCCAAGGTGAGTGGTCCGGTCAAACAGGCAGTTAGTTACTGGCGTTAATGAGAAGAGTGACTGAGAACTCAGGGTACTGGTAATAGCAACAATAGCTAGCATTTATAAGGTGCTTTATCCTGACAACAGCCTTGGGAAGTAGGTGTTATTATTTCATGTATGAAAGGTAAGGGGAGATTTTGCAATCAAGTAATGAATTGATCGATGAAAAAGCATTTATTAAGCATCTACTATGCTGTAGAAAATATAAAATCTCGTGCTTGTTGTTTGTTGATTATGAGAAAGCATTTGATTTGCTGCCTAACAGCTCTTTCATAGCAAGATATCTACTACTCATATATCAAGGTCATTCAGGATTCCTTGGAGGCTATAACAGCATATATAACCCTTTTCAATGATCCTTTGCTATGAGAGAAATGATTATATGTAACCAGTGATTGGGGAGATCCAGCTTTCCCCTTTTTCCAAATTCCTCATTTTAAAGGGTAGTCTCTGAAGATTGAATTAATTTTCTCCTCAATCCAGGTCAGACTCCACCCAACCTTACAAGGAATTTAATCTAAGGTGGGGAAGCCCATTGTGCTCTACACAGGTTTGGGTGGGGATAAATTCTTTGATTGGGGATAAATTCTAAATTGCCATAATCATAGTTAATAGGTCCCTCTCTCGTAATATTTATCCTCCTCTCATTACTTGTTAACCAATCAGAGTTGATTGCCACCCTCAAGAACCCCCCCCCCCCTTTTCCAAGGGCATATAAGCCATGAGCCCACCTACCGTTATGGTCTTTGGTCTGAGAGAGATGGCCAAATGACCATTCCTTTTATTAATAAAATGATTAATTACCCAGAAGTCATATCTCTCAAACTTTTAAAAATTACAGCTAATTAATATCAGATGAAGCATGAAACAGGGCCATGTATACTTATCAAAGGTATTCACTATTGTGATGGAGGAGATGTAGTACAAAGTTCAAATCAAGGAGAAATTTCTTATTGATAGTGAAATCTTTCAGATACTGTAATTTGTGGATGAAATTGTGCCAAATGCATCCAGTCCCAGTACACTGCAAAACCTCTAAGAAGAGATCTTTAATGATTCAAAGGAGTTTGGCCTGTTCATCCCCATAAGAAAGAGTGAGAATTAAGAATGACTATTGTTCAGATTTCAACGTGTGTTTGGATGGACATGCTATAGAGCTCATCTACCAGTATATAGAGGCACCAGATTTGGGCCCATTGTTGAAAAAGAGGAGGGCAGGAGAGCTGGATGAAGAAGCTCTTTCATTGACCTCATGCTTACCATGAAAGCAATGGTTCATTTTTTAAATATTAAAATTTTATTGTAGTTGCTATATGGCACCAAGTTGTGAACCTCTACTGCCTCTAAGGACTAAAGATCAGCATCACACAGAGGGCGAAGGAGAGGTGAATGATAGCTATGAGTAGACTGTAACACAGAACCATTGAGGAATTCCAAAGAACAGCAAGAGTAAAGGGTACCATTGGTGAATTTTATGCCAGGAAGGGAAGATCAGCCAATCAAGAGGCAGGGGATGACAGGTGGACTGCCAGAATGCTCCAATAGGTCTTCAACATGCAGGATAGATTCTGCAGTGGGAAATTTTGGGGAGAATGTGGATGAGAGTTGCCCAGGATAGACAAGCATGGATAGTTTGACAGCTGCATAATTGAAAGAAAGTTCTGAATTAGCGAGCTCCCACATCCATTGGAATATTTGTATATGTGCCAGGCACTGTGTTAGGCAAAGGGGATGCAAAGACAAAAATGAAACAGCCCCCACCTTCAAAGAGTTTATATGCTAGTATGCAAAACAGGCACATCTACAAGTAAATATGAAATATATATAAAGTAAAAGGAAGGAAATTTATGAGGTATGGGGGAAGGGAGACATGAATGTGGGAAGATCAAGAAAAGCTTTATGTAGGGGCTGACTTGAACCAAACTTTCAAGGAAGTCCGAGCTTCCGATAACTTGCAGGGTGCTTAGAAATTATTTCAAGGAAAGATTATGCAAGCAAAAATGAGACTTGGTCTCCCTGCTAAGGGAGAAGGTGAAAAAGCTGGAGGAGCACATCTCTATTCTCCAGGTCATCAGAGAGATTTAGGTATTCCTTGGAAAATGGATGAGTGCTTTGAAAACAAAGAGGGAAAATTGTTTAAAAAGACATGAGAATATCCTAAAATATGCTAGAATGAGCAGACAGAATAATGTGGCATGTAGAAAGGAAGAAGGATGACTAGCACCTAGCAGAGGAGCTAGGTGGTACAACGGGTAAAGTGTTGGACTTGGAGTCAGGAATACCAGAGTTTGAACTGTGGCTGAGAAACGTGCTTCCTGGGCGATGCCAAGCAAGTCACTTAATCTCTCTCAGCCACCATTTCTTCAGCTGTAAAATGGAGATAATAAAAACTCTCATAGAATTATTGTAAGGATCAAATGTAACAACATATTGTAAGCCTTAAAGCACTATATAAATGCTATAATTTTTGAAGCTTTGCTGTTGTATGCTGAGGATGATGGGATCTTTCCATATGACTTCTCTCTTATATGGTTTGTCTCTGTCATGAGATTGTAGGCTCTTTGAGAGCAAGGACTGTCTTTTTGCCTTTCTGTATCCCCAGCTCTTAACATAGGACCTAGCACTTAGTAGGCACTTAATAAATGCTTGTTGACTGACTGAGCTACTTAAAGAATTTTCCTATGCTGTATTTTAAGGTAGAAAAAAACTTACTTTACGTGGCAAATATTGCTTCTACTGGAAAGTGCCTGAGAACAGGCTTTGTACCTCTAGAACACAGTTTAAAATATAGGAATAATCGACTCTTGACCAAGAAGAAAGTTTACCTACTTAGAACCAGTAAACATTTTATGTGCTATGAATCTTGCAATTATGATCAAGATGGTTTCAAACCGAGACTGGAGGAGGAAGGAGAAAACTGCCTATAATATATATCTGCCAAAGAAGATTTCAGAGGGTGGTAGGTACATCATAAGAAATGCAAACAGCATAGAAGACTAATAATTTACTATAGGCAATATTATCCAAGAAGAGAGGCAGTAATAAAGCTGGTGGCTTGAGGTGACTATATAGGAAGGCACAATGTGTGGGTGATAACGTGAACTAGGGAGCTTAACACCAGGAGGAGAATTTAACCACATAGACATAGGCCAGGGCAGGGCAAGCAGGACTCCACTCCAGACATCTAGAAGAGGGGCTATGTGTCCCTGCACAAGGTGGGGGAGGGGAGGGGAAGAGGGGATATACCCTTATAGACCTTATGGACTCCTTAGTGAAGGTGGTTCATCCATTCCCATCCCTTCCCTGGAGAAGTCAGAGTGAAGAGTCTTCCCTTCCTACAGGCTGCCCAAACCTCCAAAACCCTCTATACCTCTCCCCACAGTAAAGGTTGGGAGAGGGTATAGGAGTGTAAACATTGGGTGGGCCTCAATCATTTACATTCCAAAATAGTTGCCTGGGCAGGTGAAATCATGAGGTTGCCATGCCATTGGTCTTGAGAGAAGGTGCTCTAAGGATTGTTGCCCTGCCTTGTAGGACCTGCCCCATGTCTCCCACCATAGCTTTGTACTGTACGTATATCCACAAATGCTGGACTCTTAAAGCAATGGCATCTTGTAGTGCCCAAGTTCTTATGGGCCAAATAGTCGGGGCATATCTTATCACCAGTAGGGGCTCTGCCTCCATAAACTCCCACCTTGTAAGGCTCTGAGTCCTTTCTTTCTGCTTCAGGGCCTCAACAAGATCAGGAAAGAGAGACAGATGGATGCCTGGGGCCATGTATAGACACAAAGAGGACTGTAAGCACATCCTCAAATGATGTGCTGCCCTTTGTCACCCCATTTCTCATCAATTCAGTCAAATAGTTAGCAAGGATTATAAGTGCTTCCTCTATGCTGGGCACTATCCTAAATATATAGGATACAAAGAAAGGTAAAGGAGCACACATTCTAATGGGGGAGATAACATTTAAGAAACTAGGTATATACAAGACATACAGAGAGAGATGGAAGCTAATTTGAGAGAAGGAAGGCACCAGAAGTTGGGAAGATGGGAAAAGGCCTTCTACAGAAAGTGGAATTTGAGCTGTCTTGAAGGAAGCTGGGGAAGTTAAGAGGTGGAGGGAAAGAGAGAAGACATTCATTACAGTTATGAGGATTAGTCTTTGGAGTCACTGAGAAGGAGGAAGGCTAATGTAACTGGATTGTATAGTATGTGGAAGAGAGTAAAACATACGAGGACAGAAAAGGTAGAAAGGGGCCAGCTTATGAAGAACTTTAAATGCCCAACAGAGGATTTCATATTTGATCTTGGAAGTTATAGGGAGCCTAAGTAGAAGATGGATTAGAGCTGGGGAAAGACTTGTAGCCGGGAAACCAATTAATAGGCTCTTGGAATGGCTTGGTGATATGGTGACCTGGAGTCAGGAAGATAGGAGTGTAAATCTAGTCTCTGACATCTACTCCCTGTGTGGACAAGTCATTTTACCACTATCTGCCTCAATTTTTTCAATGAAAATAATAAAGGCACCTTCCTCCCATTGTTGTAGTGAGCATAAAATGAAATAATATGCATAAAGTACTTTGCAAAATCCTTAACATGCTTGTATGACTATGGGAAAGTTACTTAACTTTTCTGAGTTTCAGTTTCTTCATCTATAAAAGAGGGATGACAATACCTATAGTACTTCCCTCATAAGATCATTATGAAGTCGAAATGAGGTAATATACCTGAAGCATTTTTGTAAACTTTGAAATGCTTTATGTCAGCTATTAAGTAACCACAAGAAAATGGGAGCTCTCAAGAAGGAAATTCAGAAGATACAAACACAAAGGATTTGATAAAGGAGAAAAGGGAAGGCTATCAAAAGAGTCTGATTTGAATGTGTAGGGGATTTATTGGCCAAAAATTTTGAAAGAGAAATATATATGAGATAGAAAGAGACCACTTGGTTTAGTAGATTCATTAATTAATCACGGTTCTGCTTTTGACTTCCCAGACTTCAAATGCTATTCCTCAGCAGCTGCCTCACCTTGCAACTTCCCTCAGCACCTGGGGCCTCTTCTCCCTGGAACTTCCATCTGTCTTTGTAGCCTTCTCTCCCTGGAACATCCTTCTGGCATGCTAGCCCCTTTCTCCCACCGGTGAGTTCCTCCTGGGGCCTTCATTTTAGGGAGGTGCTCCGGCTGTCTAATCTTCATTCCCCTTCTTGCCCTGCTTCCGACTCTCAAGACTTCACCTTTGTACTCCCATGGAGGTACCTTCCTCCCAAGCCCCTAGAATTTCAGCTCCCTTTCATGTGTTGTCTTCCACAATTACTGTTTCTTTTTGCTTGTTTTTGCGCTTTTAATTATTTTATTGTTATTTTTATTTGCTCTTATGGGTTTAGCATAATGCTTGCTCCGTGGTAAATGCTTAATAAATGCTTCTTGCCTTGTTGCCTCCATAGAGAGCTGGCTGAGATTCATTTAATTATGCATACTGTAAGAAGAATTCCTAAATTTAATCATTTCTCTTTTCAGTATTGGCCTTAAAAACCTTTTGGGCTGAGTAAATGCAAATTCTTATAGATACAGACATGCATTGGTTTAGGAATAGTGGAAGTTTAAAGCCTGAAAGGACCCAAGAGACTAAACTCTAAGTCAGAGGAAGAAGCCTCCTACTTACCAGGTGGTTCTGCTAATTTAACCAGGTATATTTACTGAGTGTTATCACCCACCTCTAATTGCTCCATAAAACACCTCATTGACCACAAAATATCCATTTCTGCTAGACCAGCTAAATTTGAGGGAGTTACCCATTTGTTGAAGATTAGCTTCAGGGTTTGTTGAAGGTTAATTACTCACACTCATGCCTGCATAGGGAAAGTACAAAAGGCAAGGGAGGGCAAGTTAGAGCCAAGATAAGTTTCGGAGGCATCCCTTTTCTTTCTCCATGCATCTAAATACTGTCTGCCTAGTTCCTGCATGGAAAGGTTGCTAGATATCTGTTTATTTTGTAGTTAGTATGAAGAGGGTGCCTTCTGATATGTCTACTTTGGGTTTCTTAAATACTCCATTGTAATGGTTAATAGTAGTATTACTTGCAGAACTTTCTAATTGCATTTTCCAGCTGTCACTTACCATTTGCACAGGTGCTGTGAAGCCTTCTCTGTTTAGGGAATCATTATGTTTCTTTCCTAACACAGGAAACTGAACAGACATTGGTGATGCTGTATTCAGTCCTGAATGAATTTGATTGGGAAGCAAATTAAATAGTATATCAGAGAGCTGTTTTTTTTTTAAACTAGATAATATAGAGGGGAAGAGATGGGACAAGATAAGCTTTGAGCCAATCAACTGTAACATTCTATGTTTCTGTTATGCCGAACCATTTCTTTATGGTGAAGACCTGTTAAATATTTTTAAGACTATTTTCAATGCTTTTTGTTGATCTGTCTCTCTTAAAATGAACTTTCTGGAGAGGCTGTATAGGAAAATAGAATGAATCAATGAAAAAGCATTTATTGGGTTCTTAGTGTATACCGGGATTTGTGCTAATATGCAAATAGAAAAGAGAGGACAACGCCTACCTTCAAGGATCTTACATTCCAAGTGTATATGGTCTAACATATAGGAGAGAGGTGCCTAGGGAAGGTCATTTTGGTTGGAGCATCATAGCTAGGGTGGGAGGTGCTCTGTCTAGAGCAGTCCACCGGCAAATTCTTTCTAGAAGCAACAGTAGCACTGACCTGATTATTATTATTCCCCGAGCAAGAGGCAGAAGTGGCATCATGACAGGGAGATGGCTAGGAGGAAGTATAGTCAAAAGATTGGGGTAGGCTAGATCCAGGGGGCAAGAATTTGCAGCAGCAGCAGTGGCGTGGTACTGAGTCTGAAATAAGCTTTGGAATTTAATCGCCGTTCCACCACTTATGAAATAATAGTAATAACAGCTAACATTTGTATAGCACTGTGTTCCAGGGGCTGTGCCAAGTGCTTTACAACCACTATCTCAGTTGATCCTCACAACAACCCTGGGAGGTAAGTGCTATTATTATCCCCATTTTACAGATGAGGGAACTGAGGCAGACAGAAATTAAGTGACTCAGCCAGGGTAACACAGTTCATAAGTGTCTGAGGCTGGATTTGAACTCAGGTCTTACTGACTCCAAGTCTGGCACTCTATCTACTGCACCACCTATTATAAAATCTCTCTAAACTTCATCTGCAAAATAGGGATCGTAATACTTGCATATTTGACTGTGCTGTCATGAGGAAAGTACGTAGTCACTTTGTAAAAGACTATATGATTGTACGATATTGTGAGAAGTAGAATGTCGTAGTGGATAAAGTGCTAGATGGAGAGTTAAGAAGACCTAGGTTCAAATCTTGCCTCAAACCATTTAGTTGGATGGCTATTTTTCTCAAACTCAGTTACTTCCGTAAAACAGAGATCATAATCCCTGTAGTACCTTTCTCATAGAACTGTGGTAAGCCTCAAATGAAAGAGTGCTTAGGAAAAACAGCATACAAAGTACTTTGCAAACTTTAAAGAGCTATATAAACATCAGCTATTCTTGTTCAGCAGAACTCTTTGATGCTGCAGAGTACCTCCAATCCTGAAGGTTTACTGTGGGCCACACATATAGAATAATGATAGGAACTTTGGATTAAGTATTGAGGTGGGTGGAGGTTAACATACTGTGTGTTCCTACCTGAGAGGTCTTTAGTTTTTGCCTTTTCTTCTCTTTTATTTGCATGGGAGACCAAAGAAGGACCTGGTAGTTTCTAGGTTTAAGTTAATTGTCTGGGACTGTAATTTGGTCCTAGACAAAGTGAGTTGAAGAGATCCATTAAATGGTTTCAGACTTTCCTTAGCTGAGTGACTATTCTGTATTACGATTGAGCTTGGCCCTTAGAGGTAAGAACTCTTTCTGGAAGGAAAATTCCAAGCTCTGGGAACTGACAACCCATTTTAATGGGGAAAAAAGTGGCCCAGGACCTTTGCCTAATGCTTGAGTGTGTGAAAGGCCTACCCCTTTCAAAAACAAAAAAACAATTGGACTCTGAACTCTAAACTGAAAAAAAAAATTTAAGGCCCACTCCTCTTATGGGGAAGGGACAGAATCTTAGCCGATGAATTCAGTTAAATCTGGATGCTGGAAGCAGAGAAAAGTACCTCAACGCAATCTGCAGTAGAACAATGCTTAGAAGTGACCACAAGATGAATGGCTGACTATAGAGCAGTTTATCCCTTGAATTGATTTTCTAGAGGCAATACTCTCTACAATACCCACAACTTAATAAAAATGTTCCTTAATATCTATTTATACAAAAACATACTTAAAAGATCTATAACTTTTTTCAGTGTGGGGGAATTTCCATTTTGGGAATGCCCTCCACTGATGTTGATGTCAGCCTATTTATTATTTACTGAATACTAAGGGTTTGCATGAGGCAACACAGAGGTTTGGACTTGCCCAGAGTTACAAAGCTAACAAGCATCACAGACAGTATTTTGAACTCAGCTCTTAACTTAAACCTAAGACCCAAACCCTTGCTACCATAACAGGCTATTTCTTATATAAGAATTACAAAATCCAGTAATTGTGCAACCAAATACATGTGCTAGGACATTCACAAACACAAGACCACAAGCCCCCTCTAAAGAACTATTTTTGTACTAGTGCTAGTTTTAGATGCTATTGATTCTATTGTAAGTACATTCCTGTAAATATTGGTTCTCGACAGTAACAGTCTCCCAAATCTTCTGATTAAAAGTATTTTAACATTTAAACATAAGAACTGGACAATGTTCACCGATAAAATTTTTTTTACAAGAATAATTAGGGGTTCTGATATGGGCAAAATACCCACTCAAAACATAAAGAGAATAAAAAAGAGAGAGCAGAGAATCATGCTACAATGGAAGGAGTACAGTCCTGGGATCAAGTACTTGAGTTCTTTCTTTCTTTCTTTATTTATTCATGTATATATGTATGTATTCAATATTTTTAGTTTTCAGCATTGATTTCCACAAGAGTTTGAATTACAAATTTTCTCCCCATTTCTACCCTCCCCCCCC
>JAQQSZ010019932.1:0-10258 GCA_028646595.1 Phalanger gymnotis
TGGAATATGATATTCCGGAGGTCAATGGAGCTAGGATTAAAACCAAGAATCACCTACCCAGCCAAACTGAGTATCATGCTCCAAGGCAAAATATGGATTTTCAATAAAATAGAGGACTTTCAAGCTTTCTCAGTGAAAAGACCAGAGCTGAATAGAAAATTTGACTTTCAAACACAAGAGTCAAGAGAAGCACAAAAAGGTAAACAAGAAAGAGAAATCATAAGGGACTTACTAAAGTTGAACTGTTTTAATTACATTCCTACACAGAAAGATGATGTGTATAAGTCATGAGACCTCAGTATTAGGGTAGCTGAAGGAATATACATACATACATACATAGATACATCTATATATATACAGAGGACACAGGGTGGGGTGAATATGAAGGGACGATATCTAAAAAAATCAAATTAAGGCATGAGAGAGGAATATATTGAGAGAGGGAGAAACAGAGAGAAAGAATGGGGTAAATTATCTCACATAAAAGTGGCAAGAAAAATAATTCTGTATGAAGGGAAGAGGGGGCAGGTGAGGGGGAATGAGTGAATCTTACTCTCATCGGATTTGACCTGAGGATGGAATAACATACACACTCAATTGGGTATCTTACCCCACAGGAAAGAAGGATGAAGGAGTTAAAAAGAGGGGACTATAGAAGGGATGGCAGATAGGGGGAGGAGGTAATCCAAAGCAAACACTTTTGAAAAGGGACAGGGTCAAGGGAGAAAATTGAACAAATGGGGATAGGACATTAAGGAGCAAAATATAGTTAGTTTTTCACAACATGAGTATTGTGCAAGGGTTTTACACATTGATACATGTGTGGCCTATGTTGAATTGCTTGCCTTCTTAGTGAGGTTGGGTGTGGAGGGAAGAGGGGAGAGAATTTGGAACTCAAAGTTTTAAAAGCAGATGTTCACAAAACAGTTTTTGCATGCACCTAGGAAATAAGATATATAGGCAATGGGGCATAGAAATCTATTTTGCCGTACAAGAAAGTAAGGGAAAAGGAGATGGGGGGGGGAGTGGAGTGACAGAAGGGAAGGCTGACTGGGGAATGGGACAATCAGAATATATGCCTTCTTGGAGTGGGGGAGTGTGGAAATGGGGTGAAAATTTGTAATTCAAACTCTTGTGAAAATCAATGCTGAAAACTAAAAATATTAAAGGAAAAAAGAATTTACATATATACATATATATATATACACACGCACATACATATACACATATATATACAGACCTGGGTTCAAGTTCTTCTGATAAAAACTATGTATACCTGATTTCTATTATTTGCCTCTAAGTAACTCAGGCATTCCCAGTAGTGATAAAATCTGAGATTTGGACAAAGAAAAAAAATCATTTTGGAGAGAAGAAAAAAACGTACATAATTTAGAAAAATTAATATTGTCTTGAGAGAAAGATTCTTCTCTTTACCAAAAGATTCACCATATCATTTCTTTAAAAAGTGAGAATTCCCATGCATTTAAAAAAAATCTGATTTATAGGATTCAGTTTCAATATTTAAGAGCATTATCTGTTTCATAAAGGGACATTCTTCTACACAAAGAACACACGTGCCTAAGGATTTTGATTTTACAGAATCAAAATAAAGACTAGTTAAAATACATTGTCATTTTTCTTTGTAAGTTTGTCAGAGAAAATATGTTGAACTTGGCATACCAGATGCATCAGGAGCTGATTTCTCTTATTGGTGGCGCTGTGAGCCCTCTCAGTTGGCATCATGCTTCTGATGGGGCACTTCAGGAAGTGCTAGGACTATTGGAACAAATGAAGCAGTTGGGGTGGAGCATTAATCAATTACACCAGCCACTTGGGAGAGAGGTTGTCCTATCATCCATTTACAATTCTAAGGGACTTTAGAAGACCGTTTAGTCCTGCCCTCTCATTTTACAGATGAAGAAACTGAAGGCTAGCCATGTTACAACACAGGATTTGCTCAAGATCACCTAGGTAGTGAGGAGGCACAAGTAGGATTTGAGCCTAGGTCTTCTGGTAGACATGACTGAAATGACCGAACAAGAACAACAAAAAATTTCCCATTTCAAATCAGTAGCTTTTTCATTTTTAAATTTATTTTATTTTAATTAATGGAATAAAACAAGCATTTCTATAGTGTGATATAATAAAAAAAAGATTGCAGATGAAATTCGAAATCTGTCATGTACAACTTGCTATTCCTTTTAAATATAAAGTTATCATGTAAGTTTCTTTTTTTCCTTTTTTTGCTTCCCTTCCCTCCCACCACTATAGAGGTGGCTGCCATTAGACACTATAACATAGCAACTCTTATTCGGCATTATTGTTTGTTATTCTCACTTTAGAACAACCTGTATCTACAACTTTCCCAAAAGTTGGTAGGAAATTTTCAAAATTAAATATTTTAAATTTATTTTTATTAAAATGTATATGCATATATGTATATGTACACATATGTGTATATACACACATATATATATATTTATACCTATGTATATTTTCATGTGTGTGTGTGATTTTACTCAGCAGTCCTTCAGTGGATCTCATCAATGTACATACTCCCCAACATGGTGGAGATTGTAAATCCCCCAATTCATGGCTTCTCATCTTAGGCTCCCCTTGTCTTTCACAGGGGGTCCACTTGAATGGAAACCTTCCTCTATGTGTCTTAGCTTTACATGAGCACCATTAAAAATTCCCATGATCAGTCTTCTGCTTTCATTCTTGCTTCGTGGCTAGCCCACCTCCCTTTCCAGCAATCCTTCTTCCAGATAAATCATACCACTTCTTGTAGGCAAGTCACCCTTGAGAACTGGCTTCAGCCATTTGCTTATCCTCTTTGTTCTTTTGGGGAGCCTGGAGTTTTGATTCCTTGCAGAGTCTGTTGTATCATGATTTGCAGTCATATAACCTCATCAGAAGAATGTTGGTATTTTTAAAATGGTTTTTGTTTTAGGGAAAAACTGAAGATTGTTGAATTTCCTAAATGAAACAAAGGCCTAACTCGTTAACTGTCTTCAGTGTCTATCCCTCCTATATCAAAAAATGTGCATAGACAAATGTATCCTTGTACCAAGCAACATATTAATGCCTCAAATGAGTTTTTGCACCTCATAGGCAGTGCTTTCAATAGAGCTGTGATTTCAAGGATGAGATCACATTCTTTCCTGATACAGAATACAGGGTGCTAGGTGGAAGAGAACATAAAGCTCTGAATCTGCAGTCAGGAAGATCTGAATTCAAATTGATTCAAAGACTGAAGTGCTGTGTGACCTTGCACAAATCCTGAACCCAGGAGTGGACCATATGTGGCCTCGAGGCCCCAGGTTGCCTACCCCTGTAACCTCTCTCAGCCTCAGTTTTCCTGACCTGTAAAGTGAGGATAAATAGTGGCTCCTGCCTCAAAGGCTTGTTATGAGGTTCAGATGAGGTAACATGTGTAAAGTGCCATGTAAACCTTAAATATGAACATTAGCTATCGTTAATATTTGCAGTAGTGCTTTTTATCCCTTTATCCCTAGGGCATGGCACACTATAGTCACTTACTAAACACTGATTGATCTAAGGGAACAGAAATGTGATGACCTTTCATGCATCCATTTCACAATTCAACTAGAACATTTTGGAAATCCAAATAGATAAGATACTTGAGCAAGCCATGATTTCATCAACATGGTTACTTTTTTGTCAAAGCAGATAGTGATCCCCCTGGAATAAGAATTCTTTCTTAACCTTTTATATGTCATAGATCCCTTTGGCAGTCTGATGAAGTCTATGAACCTCTTCTCAGAATGGAATTTTTAAATGCATAAAATAAAAATGCACAGGATTGCAAAGGGAATAAATTGTATTGAAATAGAACAATCAAAATACACTTAAAAATAAGTTCATGGACCCTAGGTTAATAACCCCTCCTCCAGGACTTGAAAGAATCCCGGATCACAAGGAGTTTATATTCTAATTGAGAAGATAATAAGCCATCCAAAAATACGTAGAGCTTAAATACAAATAGCTACAAAATAATTGAATGCAAGACACTATGGGAGGGAGGGCAAGAGCAGCTGGTGGGATCAGGAAAGTATGTACGTACTTTTCAGTAGGTAAAAGTTCTTTTTGTAACCTCCAAATAAAGTGTTATGCTCTCTAGGAATCCACTTGATCTGCCTACTTCTTCTCCTCCTCCTCTCCACAAAAAAAGAGAAAAAAAGTTGGTTATAACAAATTACTTGATGAGCTATCTTCCAAAACTAAATTGATTCAGATCTATATGTTGTCAAAAAAAAAATCCAAGGCTTAGAGAAGATTACAGTGTTTATAAATCAAAAGCAGTTGCATCTATTTGTAATGGCATTTGGTTAAGAAAAAAAAATAAAGTGGCTGATTTGACAGTCCATAGGATAGATTTCAGGCCACTGCAAATATAAAAAGCAGGCAAGATAGTAAAAGCACAAAGAGGAAGTTTTATCGTGGAAATTCTAAAGCCCCCCTTCACTGTTGCAGTGCTATGGAGAGCAGCCATGATTATCAGTCAAGAAAGCCAGCACAGCAGTTGATAATGACAGGTACTTATGTAAATAGATTTTAGGACCCAGGCAGTTGGAGCTCTAAAGGAAAAAAAAAAGTCCACTGAGTAGAAAGGAATCTGAGAAGCTGCAGCAGTAAGAACATGGGGAGCGTTTTCTGTATTCCGCCACTTAAACAAAGGACTTTTTTCCATTTAGGCTGGTTGTTTGGGGTTCTAGATGTTTTCATTTCTCTGGCTCATTTCCAGAAATAGCTATCTCCTATTACACATGATGTGAAGAAACTGTTGAGTTTCAAATCAGAACGCTTTTGAGTCCTGGCTCTGGTGCTTGTTAGAGGGATAACCATAGATAACTCACTTAGAGGGCAGCTAGGTGGCGCCATAGTGCACAGAGTGCCAGGCCTGGAGTCAGGAAGACTTCTCTCTCCGAGTTCAAATCTGGCCTCAGACACTTACTAGCTAAGTCACCCTGGGCAAGTCACTTAACCCTGTTTGCCTTAGTGTCCTCATCTGTAAAATGAGCTGGGGAAGGAAATGGCAAACCACTCCAGTATTTTGCCAAGAAAACCCCAAATGGGGTCACAGAGAGTCAGACATGACTAAAGAAGTCACTTTAGACACTCCGGACGGCAATTTCTTCATCTGTAAAATGGAGAGAAAAAAACAAACACTTGCATCACTGCATAGAATTGTTGTGAGGGATATACACCTTATGACTTTAAACAAGTCCTATGCCATATCACTAATCTAATTAAATCCCATAATCAATTAATAATTACCTCCTGAATAAAGTACTGTGTGAGGCTCTGGAAATAGCTTTTTTTTTTTTAATAGCCCCCTGCCTTCAAGGGTATTACATTCTACTACTAGACGCTTGGAGAGGAAAAGATGTAATATATAAACATAATAATATGCATGTTGAATATAGGAGGGAGAGAGCATTGATGACTGTGCGATCATAAAAACCTACCCCAGAAAGTGTCACATAATTGAACCTTGAAGAAAGCTAGGGATTTTTTAAAAATTTATTTATTTATTTTTCCTTTACAATATTTAGTTCCACAAGTTTTGAGTTTTAGATTTTCTCCCCCTCTCTCTCCACCCCTCCAGACAGCATACAATCTGATATAGGCTCTACATATATATTCATATTAAACATATTTTCACATTAGTCATGTCATAAAGAAGAACTAGAAACAAAACAAAAGAGAGAGAGCAAATGGTATAAAGCTAGGGATATTAAGTGATATAAAGGAGTGGGTAGCAGACAAAACTAAAGCAACTCCACTTTTTCTGTAGTTTCTTTATTTTGCCCTTAATGCTGCTTGTATTGTAGCCTCTATCCTGTCTGTGACCTTCCTTACTGCTGAAACAGCAAGGGTAGTCCTCTCTATTAGGGCAGGGTTATATAAGAGATAACTAATCTGAAAGAGAGCTTTTCCTTTTACTAGCCCCAGAACAGGCCTTGTCTAATTAAGAGGTACCTCATACCTGGTTCACTTCCTGCCTAGATTGAAACCTCTATAAACTTTGCCTCTTTCTTCCTTTGGACAGTCTTCACCCCTACAGATGGGGTTCCCTTGCTGGTGAACTTGGTAAACCCTCACTGGTTCCTAAATTTTGGTTTGGGTTTAAGTTTGGTTTTGAGTTTAGTTGTGGTTCTGGTTTGTTCCGGCACTGACAATTCTGCCCACAGATATGTTCTAAGCATCACCAGGTCAGTGTGAGCAAAGGAAGTGGGAAATGAAATATCAAGCTCAAGGAAAAGCTAGTAAATCAGTTCAGCTGGAAGTTAGAATGCCTAAATCTGAAAATGTAGCTTGGAGCCAGATTTAAATGGCTTCATCTCCTTCTTTCCTTCCTTTATGTCCTCTTTCTCCTCCTCATTGTCTTCTTCCATCTCCTTTTTTTCTTCTTCCTTTTATTCTTCCTCCTCTTTCTTTTGTCCCAATCACCACCACTACCATCATGAATGTAAGCTCTCCAGAATAAGTTTTTCTATGTCCTTTAACAAGCTGAATGATGCTGTTAATGATAATCTTATCAAACCGTAGATCTTGAAATGCCCTTCAGCCAGCAAAAATGGAGTCTCTTTTGTTGTAACGTGGAACATCTTGTTTTTCCTTTTTGAACTTGCAGATTGGTAACATATCTAGATCATGTTTGATAACTTCCTGTTAATTAGGCTACTTAAGTGGCAAGAACATTATATATGACAATGATTTTGAATTTTTTAGTGGCTACTGTCTTTGGATTCAGACATCAAATTCCATTAGATGCCAGGGTTATTAATCTAACATCCATGAATTTGTGTGTATATGATTATACATACATACATACATATATATGTATGTATTATATATAACTATTTTATTTTAATTGGTTTTCTATGTAATCCTATGTGTTTTATTTTTATGTATATAAATGTATTATTCCAAGAAAGGGTCAGTAGGTTTCAACAGAATGCCAAAGGGGTTCATGACATAAAAATATTAAGAATTCCTGCCCTAAAGTCATTCTCTGATGTCTCTTCCTGTCATGGCAATGACCCTGAGTTCTCAAAGGCTATGCCAGTGGAATACAATAGCAGCTCCTACCAAGTTGCAGAGATTTTGGTTGATAGACTGTGCCTAGCAGTCATTTGAAGTCCAGTAGCTAAGTACGGAGATGCTCATTTTCAGAAGCCTGGTACTCAGGTAACAATTTTATTTTTCCCTTACTACAAAAATTCATAAAGAACATTAACTAAGGTGAAGACATCTGCCTTGAGGGAGGCGGTTCACTTACTAAAGAAGTCACAGAGCCTTGAGGTATAGTGCAGTTTAAGCACATAGTAGGCACTCAATCAGTGTTTGGCTTGGTTGATTAAACTGGGTCAGTTTAATCCGTGATCTCTGGTATTGTCTTTCTCCCTATTTCTTAGTAACTTTTCAAGCCACTGCCTTTCCCTTTCAGTGACCAACAGCCTTTGTGTGCTGAGTAAAGGCTAACCGTTTAATCTCCCACAAATGTAATTACAAAGGGAAATCTGTTGCTGAAAGTTGCAGTAGCTGCAAAAACAAAGCCCCCCCCCACCCCCCGACCATTTCCAGATCTGATCTCCCAACCCCTCGCCCCTGGGCAGGCACACACACATGCACACACACAAATGGGATCAAAGATTTAGAACTGAAGCTGACTTTAGAAGTAATTTAATCCAAAATTCTCATTTTATGTATGAGGAAATAGAAACCTAAAAAGGGAAAGTGACTAGTCCAATGTTAAAGGGATAGTAGACAGAAGGTTAGAATTCAAACCCAGGTGCTCTATGGCTAAAACCAACATTTTTCTCCACTTTGTAACATTCCTTCCTCAGTGTAACATGATTATATTGTATCATATCTTTTCCTATTGTATAATATTGTATCATATCAATGTTATGTCATGTTCCATTCTTATGTTACGTTATGTTATATCATACTAATTATATCAATTAAAATGCTATAGCATGCTACTAGGACAATATAATATTATTAAAATATAGTGATCCCAAACTATGCAAGATATTTGGGGATTTTCTAGTGTTAAAAGATTATTTGTTCCTCTACTTTCCACAAATAGTGGAAGCAAACAGCCATAGTTTGGCAAAGAAAATTTAATAGTGTGATCCAGTGTATAGAGTGCTGCTGGACGTGGAATCTGGAAGGCTTGAGTTCAAATTATATTTTAGGTACCTACTAGCTGTCTGACACTGAGTAAGTTATGTAACTTCTCTCGGCCTCAGTTTCCTCATCTGCAACATGCAGATAATGAGAAGCACCCACTGCACAGGGTTGTAAGGATTAAATGGGATAACATATGTAAAATGCCTTTAAAACTTTGAAGTGCCCTATGAATGCTACCTTCTCCCCTTCTTTGTAACAGGGTTTGAGGAGAAATGACATTTTTTAGCAAACCACGTCAGAGTAGATATTAACTCTATATAGCTACATTCCAAACGAATGTGACTTGATCCATATTATTCTCAAATACCAGTAATAAGCTGTGATAGGTCTAACAGCATCCTATACTTCAGTCCTAATGCTTCTTTGGAATGTGATGTCTGAATCATGTTTCTGGAAACCCACAAATCAGGATCATAAGGCTCATTGTGGGTGTGAGAAGCCGTGCCTTTGTTAAGAAGAGGGCTAGGATGGTGAAGTAATTCAGAGAGGCTTCTGGAAACATCTTTCCGCTCTGTCGGGTTCTTCAGATGCCTCTCAGGTTCAGCAAGGACAAGTCACATGGGTTTAAATTGGACTCCTATTTCTAGAGCAGTTTTACTTACGTTGCATTCCATAGTTGTTCACCCTTAAGCAAAGGTCCCTTGAGAACTTACCTTTTTTTTTTCAAAGCTGAATTCTAATATGGCTGGGCAGGTAAAATTCTGTCTTCATTTTATTCTGCAAGATTGTCAAAACAGCATCAATAATGCTAGCACCTTTCCAGGGTCCGGCAGATTTTTGAGAGAGTAAAATCATCTTGGAATAGTAGAGAGCATAGACTCTTGTTAGCATCTAATGCACTTGCTTTCTGAGGCGAGATAACAAAAATACATTTAGGTTCATAGGATTTGGAGCTGGAAGGGACTAATAGTTTGATCCTCACATTTTACAGATAAGGAAACTGAAACCTAAAGGTATGAAGTGAATGGCCCAATTAAAACAGCAAAATATTTTTTCCTTAGGGAAAAAATAATTTAAAAAAACCCAGCAATACAAAATACCATTCCGGGATATGGAAATATTCAGTTGCCAATTTGTAGCCTCATAATTTATATACTACTCAGTAATGGGCTGACATGCAGGGAGCAAACAAGGCTCTGCTCCAGGGTGCTAACATCTAGTGGGGCAAGTAAGGGGGAAAAGTGTGCTTTTTATCAGTAGCTATTTCTTCCCCACAGTAGCCAATCTCCCCCTTACCTCATCTTCTTACCCTCCATCACTTACTGCTCTATAGACTAACCAACCCCTTCCTGGCCACTGCCCTGAAGTCCTCTCCTGACCATGTCCTCACAGGGCTCTCTTGTCCATACAATCCATATGTGTGAGTGTAAACACCTGTTTCAAGTTCCAGGCCTAAGCACTTTTCACCTGCTCCCCCCCCCCCAAAAAAAAAAAACCTTATTTTTTTTTACTGAGGTGAAAATTAGTTACAGCTTTGTAATCATTATACTTTGGCAAAGACCACATGATGAACATGGACCTGGTCTCTGAATAGGTTTGGAAAAAAGACGACCCTTAGCTAGATTCTCCCGCCACCAAAAAATCATAGGCTTCCCATTGTACATCATACATCAACAAAGACTTTCATTCTTCCTTCTGAACTGACAGTTCAGGGTGAGGCTGTATGCCGAGAATGAGATCATTCAGCTCTTTTCCCCTATTACTATAAATAGAAACGAATCTTACTAGCCTCTCTATAAATACATGCAAATATATGTATAAATATGTGTGTATGTATATACACAACAGCCACATGTGTGTATGTATGTATATGTGCAGATATGTATATGTAAATATATACATGTATGTATGTTTTGTCTGCATGTATATGTACATACACACATATCATGTTCTTGGGTGCTAGGGATAGGGGATGGAGTATTGAAAGGGGAATTGAAAAATATTTCCCTTTTCTTGGGTGACTTTTCCATATCCATTAGAGAGAGGGGATGCTATCACTACAAGAGAATATGCCGACAGTGCTCTAAAATAC
>JAQQSZ010019933.1:0-10258 GCA_028646595.1 Phalanger gymnotis
TTTTCCTTTATACTCCCAGTGTTTAGCACACATAGTAAGCACTTAATAAATGTTTGTTTTTGACTGACTTTTTTTTTTGCTACCCTATCCCTATCCTCCCTTTACTCCCATCTCAACCACTGGAAGAAAAAATTCCTAGTGACAAATGTACACAGACAAGCTAATAAATTCCCACATTAGCTATGCCTGAAAAAAATCGTTGTATTCTGCATCTTGAGTCCCTCATCTGTCAGGAGGTACACAGCATGTTTCATCCTGAGTACTCTGAAGTCATAGTTAGTCTTTCCACTGATAGAGTTCCTAAATCTTTCAAAGTTGCTTTTCTTTACATTGTTATACACATTTTTCACTCGGTTCCGTCACTTCGCTCTTAAACAATTCACATAAATGTTCCCAGGTTTCTTGGGTATCAGCCCCTTCAATAATTTCTTACAGCATGATAATATTCCATTATGTTTATATGCCAATTTTTTTTTCAGCCATTCTCCAAATGATGGGCACCTTTGTTTCTAGTTCTTGGCTATAACAAAAAATTGCTATAAACATATTAGTACATATGAGTCCTTTTTCCTTTGTCTTTGATCTCTTTACAATAAAAGCCGAGTAGTGCTATCTTTGGGTCAAAGGGTATGCAGAATTTAGTGAGTTTGGGGGCATAATTCCAAACTGCTAAAAGTCCAAAGTTAAAAGGGGCAAAGTACTTTTAATGGTTATGTTTATTTGGGAAAAAAGTTTTCCAAGTGAAGGTTAAAAATGCTATAGCACTGAGGACTCCCTATTCTTTTTTTGAACAACAGGCTACATGTTTTTCATTACTACAATCTGTGAAAATAAGTCAGAAATGGAGGTGTGAATCAACAAGAAGTGAATAAGCATTGAAGCATTTACTAGAAAAAAAGGAAGGGGGCAAAAAATTATTATCTTGTCTCTAAAACTAGCTCCTCTATCAGGGGAAATAAGGATCTTTTCCCAGCAGACTAAAGGCCTCTCAATGAAAATGCATTGGAATTAGAAGTAAATAAAAATATGTGACATTAGAAGCATTTCTGGAAAAGATTTGAAGCCTCTGTGAAGACATGCCCCATGTGTGCTAGACGTTATAAAAGCTAAATATGTAGCAGTGAGAAGACAAACAGAGATGAAGTCTAAACAATATGTAAAGCACCAGCAACATACCACTCTAACTGTTGCTAATCACAGACAAGCTAGTTTAGTCCTTTCTGTTAATGTTGAAAACATTACAGTGTCACAAATTTACTTTCTCAGCCTGTGTACTCCCTATGTGCAGAACAATGATTCCTACACCTTGTTTTCTGGCTACTTATCCTCATGTCCCACCTTTCCCAACCCCCTCCATGAACCTAAACAACACAACAGTACCTCAGTCAACCCAAAGCACACCATCAAATTTTTGTAAATAAATAAATTTATAAGCAGTAGAAAAGCTCACCTTTTAAAGGAATTTTGCACAGAACTTCTTATACAGCAAAAATATCTTTAGGTTCATTTAGGTCTTTAGCATACTAGATTTTCTTAAAATTGGGTGCACACATACAATATATATATATATATACATATATATATATACAAATATATACACGTGTTCAGCAGTTTTCAGTCACGACTGACTCTTTGTGACTTCATTTGGGTTTTCTTTGCAAAGATACTGAAGTGGTTTGCTATCTCCTTTTCTAGCTCCTTTTATAGATGAGGAAACTGAGGCAAACAGGGTGAAGTGACTTGTTCAGGATCCTACAGCTAGTAAAAGGCCAGATTTGAACTTGGAAAGATGACTCTTCCCAACTCCAGGCTCAGCATTCTATCCACTGAGCCACCTAGCTGCCCCACATACATATATCTATATATTTGTATTTTGTACACATAGACACATAACATACTTCCCTTTTTCAAATACTACACTTAACTCTAGTTTAGCCACATAACATTTTTAGACTTGAAATATACTGATGGAACCCATAAATACTGGCCCAGAGGTATTCTATTAATCAACTAGCATTTCTTAAATGTCTACTATATGCAATGCATTGTACTTGGTGCTGGGCATACCAATACAAAAATGAAATACTCCTTCCTCTAAGCAGCCTACCCTCAGGATAAAGGGGAAAGTCAGAGAAATTTTAGAGAAACAAAGAAAATTAAACCTACTTTCATATCACCTCAAGTACTATACTAGTATTTCTGATATCTACACAATTTCATACCAGATGCTTTAAAAGGGAAAAATAATTGTTAGCACTGAAATTCTTACCTCATCCCAAAGCTCATAGATAATGTTTTCTCTCACATCTTGGGAGAGACTGCCCCAAATAACAGTAGTATTATATGCTTAGTGTGATAGGATTTGTGTAAAGAAAATAATTTAAAACAACAAAGCTCAAAATAGAGGGGAAAATACAGTACCTAATTCTATAAACAGTGATCAGCTATCTTCCATGAAAGTTATGAGAGTTCCAACCCCTTTGCTTTTAGTATATCATCTATGTGTTGGGGTGGGGGGTACAGAGCAGAGAAATAAAGTACCTCAAGGAAGAAGAGCATGCCGGTGACTCTTAGAGCGAGTAACTCAAAAATGATCATGCAGAAAACATGGCAGCAAGCAATGAATCCGTGTACCAATGATAATCAGCCCATGCGCTGTCATTGGCAGGCAAAACAACTCTAACTCCAGTGGGCTAGCACTGCCATTCAGACAGGATCTATTCAGGATTTGCGGAACCTGTGGCCTTGAGACCACATGTGGCCTTCTACGTCCTTGGGTGCAGCCTTTTGACCGAGTCCAAGCTTTACAGAACAGATCTTTTTATTGAGATGATTTGTTCTGTGAAGTTTGGATTCACTCAAAGGGTCACACTCAGGGATCTAGAGGGCCATATGTAGCCTTGAGGCCGCAGGTTCTCCACCCCTGATCTATCCTAATCATTTTCGGTTTTGTCTAATATACATTTGTAGCTACCATTCTATCACCGAAACTTCCTGCAATCTCAACCATCCTAAATACAGTCTCAAACCCAGAATAATGAAAAAATATGTTGTTGCTGGTTTTGTAATGAGGGAAGGTGTATAAATTATATTCAAATAACTACTAATATTAATAGGAATTACTATAAATGTATCAGAAAAATATGCCTGAAAGTATTACAATCCAATTTTTAAAAATTGACATAAAAGGAGCATGTCCTATTTGAGAGCTATATCCCCCAGAAGCTTCTGTATCATTACCCATCATGAAGAAGTTGGCAGATACTGGGTGATAAGTATTCCTAGCACAGAAAGTTTAAAAAGAACAAGGAATATATTTCCCCATAGTGAATGGGAAGGGCAAAAAAGGAAAGAGGAGGGGATGGGAAGGTAAAGGAAGGGAGGGGATGGGAAAGGAGGAGAAGAGAGAGGAAGGAAAAGGAAGGGAGGGGAAAAGGGAAAGGGAGAAGAAAGGAAGGGGGGTGGGAGGAATGCTTTTCATGACGGTGCTAGCATTCCTGGTATAAATAGAGGTATCACATGGATAATCAGAGGTCTCTAGGCCTTGGACCTTCAACCTTTATCTAACAAACAAGTTTCTATCACTTTTCTCCATTGCATAGTAAGCAGTGTGGTAGAAAAAGGTAGCAGGAAAAGGAATCACAAATGGACTCAAAAAACGCCTTCAGTACCTGGTGGTTTAGAAGAGGCTCCAACTACAATCTGTCATTTCAATGTGGTTATTCCAGTGATAGAGATCCAAACCCATTCATGCCTGCCCATCCTGTGTGATTCTTATCCATGTTCTTACAGAAATGCACCACAGGGGGTTCTAATGCTAGGAAATGGGTCGTGTGAAACACAGTTCCAGAGGAACCATAATAAAGCATATTATGCACCTCTTGACAGAAAGGTGATGGATTCAGGAAGCAGAGTGAGACATGAATTTTTGGATATGGCCAATGGATAAATTTGTCTTATCTGACTACATATATTTGTTACAAAGGAGAGAAAGTAAATACTTGTTTCTTGAAAAATAATTAAAATTTCAAAAGCCAACAGGCTATAATTAAGGTTAGTCTTAAGAAAATAGTTTGTCAAAAATAAAATGTAGTTTCATGAGAAAAAAAAAACTAAAGAATACGTATAGAAAAGCTTGTGAACTAAAAGCCAAATTGCATAAAAAACAAATGATGTAACAGAGGGAGGACATATTACATATTAAACATTTTTCTTTAAGATATATTATCTTTTTTGAAGAACATTTTCCACAGGAGCAGCAGGAGAAAATCCTCTAAAGAATTACAATGTGCCCTTGTCTTCTATGTAATATGTTTATCTTACTGAATATTAAATAGGTATAAAAGAAGAAAAACATCTTCACACACACACACACACACACACACACACACACACACACACACACCAGTAGCTTAACAGTAGACTGAAGAATATAAACTCATCTGACTATGTTACTTTTCCATTGCAGAAGAAAGACCAAATCTTTTAAAGAGTAATGTGTAAACTGAGGCCATCATGTATTCAACTATCTTCTCTTAAATCATATTCTCTATTTGGTTTCTTTGTATCAAACAAGCTTACCAGATTGCTTTGTCTCTTGCCTTCGACTTTCCCTGTTTGTTACTAAAATATCTTCCTACTCCTAAAGTGAAGTTAGACTTTGAAAGAGCAGTTGAACTAACTGTATTAAGGAAAACATAATGATAGAGAAACTTAAATCCTAGGAAATAGCACTATAAGGGAACTCAGAGAGAAAAAACTAGTTTAAATCTCCTTATTTGACAGCCAAGAAATTGGCTCAGACAGGTTGTGCCTTTTGCACAACATCACACAGTAGTAACACAGCCAGGACTGACTCCTAATCTAATATTTTTTACCACCAGGCTGACCAATAGAAAATGAGTGCTTTGTACTTAAAACTAAAATAAAGTTATGTCACCATTTTCTAAGGTGCCCATATACTTTCCTTTTGAATAGCTAGCACATTTTCTCTTATTTTTCAACTCAATCTATCCACAAGTAGTTTTCTTAGTGGCAAGAAGCTTTTTAAATAAGAGAAACAAAAATGCAAAGAAATGCTGTGGAATTTGATTTTAAAAACAGAACAAGCCAAGCTTAAGGTTGTTTTTCATCAATATTTATTGAGTGCCTGCAATGTATGAGTGCCTGCAATGTATTAGTCACTCTTCATCTAGAGCAGCCAGAATAGACCCTGGAGGAGACTATATTTTTAAAGGGTAGTTGTTTTGTTTTCATGCACTGCATACCTCCCATAGGACAAGAGGTAGAGAACAAGAATTGATAAATTTCAGATTGAAGTAGTGATGGGTAATAAACAATACTTATGGCTGTTATGTCTATTGGGGAAATAATTCTGGTTTTCTTTGAAATTACTGGCATTACTTTATCACTAGTTAGCTCAAAGAATGTGTGCCTGTTGGCACAGAACACAAATTACCCTATGAGGAGCAGTGGGCATAAGGGATAGAAAGCTAGACCTGGAGCTAGGAAGATCTGGACTTAAACTTTTCCTCACACATTTGTGAGCTGTGTAACCCTGGGCAAATTACTCAACCTCTTTGAGCCTCAGTTTCCTCAGCTGTAAAATGCGAATGATACTACTTGTACCTTTAGTAGCTAATCTCATAAGGTTGTTGGGGATTTGAATGATATAATGTACATTTTTGCTTCACAAACCTTAACATACTATGTAAATTTCTATCCCTATTACTAAACATTATTATTATTACTATGATGCTAAATGGAGTCAAGCAGAACTAGAATGGGGCATCGCCAAATAACAGATACAACTGGCTCTTGCACAATTCATGCTTATCTTAATTCCATACATTAAAAACAAAAACAAAACTTTCAACTTTACAATTGGGAAAAAAAATCTTTCTCAATTCTAACTCCAAGACTGTGAATTTTCCTTATTACAGGAAGCATGAAGAAATGAGAAAGCTGTATTCAGAGTCAGAGGACCTTGGCTCACCCCCTAGGTCTACCACTCACAAGTTTTGTAACTTTGAGCAGGTCACTCAACTTTCTTATGGCATCCTTAGTTTCCTCATCTGTAAAATGGAGTTAAGTAGCATTTGTGCTACCCTACCCTACCTTACAGGATAAAATGAAATCATCTCTGTCAATCACCCCTTTAAGTGTTATAGAAACATGAGCTATTATTGTAACAATTCTTTTTCTGCAATCACAGGTTTCTCCCAATTTAAGGAGTCACTCAAACATGCGGAATGTTATTTAATTTTTTTTGTTAATATACAACAATGATTATGGAAATTGTTTGCACCAGGAAAGGAGAGTCATTGGTTTCATTTTTTAAGTGGTCCTTTGGCCACCAGAATTCAAAAACAGAAGCACCCCTAGGTTAAAAATGCTAAATGGAGCTTTCTCTGTTCACCCATTGCTCCCTATTAGGTTTTAGAATTTAAAAGACTACACAAGTCTTCAAATACTGAGTTGCTCTTGAGCACCCCTATACATCTTTAAAATCTTTAGCCACCTACACACTTCCAATCCTACTCATCACTCATGCACATATTAAAATCATATGACATTCCCTGAAAGGTATAATAGTTTATTCAATAACCCTCTGATTTTAAACATTAATCTAGGTATAAAATAAGGAAGACACATTTGCCAAAAGGTATTTGCCACTGTTATAGAAGCTGTCCAGAATAGTCCAAATGAAAGAAGAATTCCCTATAGATACAGAGTCACTCCAGATGCTTCTTTTTGCAGATGATATTATGCTGATTAAATCTAGCCCTGGAACATAGAGTCATAATCACACAGAAGATTTCACGTTAATTATCTACAGAGAAAAAATCCAAGTGAATGAAGAGTACTTATTTGCTCAGACTATGATATTGCGATTGGCCAGCGAACCACAGAGTAGATATATCAATATATCTGTCTTGTATGGACAGTGGACCCAGAATAGAATATGAGGAAGAAAGAGGACTGGATTGCCTTTTGGAAATTGTATAGTAGAAAGGTCTATCTTTTTAACATCAATATTCTTCTGGTGATGCTAGGTGGCTATGAGTCATGGAATGCCATAGTCACCAAAGATTTAGAGTTGTGGGTCTCTCAAAAATCATTGGAGAGGCACATAATGGGCATGAGCAGGTTGATACACATAACCAATGAAGAGTGACACAGAAAAATTAGTGAAAATTCTACCAGAGGGATATATAAATGCAAAAAGTGTAGCAAGACTAAAGGATGAGTGTGAAGGACAGAGCCAAAATGAAAGAGTAGATATAGGAATTCACCTGAACTCTCCCAATTTCCCCTCCAGACTAAAGGATAAGTGATGGAAAGTCTGTGCCCTCCTCTGGTACATTTACAATGTCAAGGGATCTAGAGGAAGGCCCCCAGAATATTGGAGGGAGCCTCTGTGTAGGAATTATGGGAAAACATGGGCAAAAGCCCCACAGGATGTGGGGGATGCCATTCTGTACACTATAGGAGTACCCTTATCAGTAGGATCACAGATCCATCAAAGTGAGGTATACCTGAAAAGGCCTTCCAAACTAGTTTTCATTCAATTTCTCTATTTCTTCATGAGTTGCAACAGATGGTTCAAAAAAGACAATTATCAAGCTAGAATTACCTTCATTGTGGTCTATTAGCTTATGATTATCACAAGCATAGCAAATAAGCCTGATGATCCAAGTATATAATAAAATATTTCTCTTTGGAAATGTTATGTGCCTTAGGGCATACAATGAAATCAACACCATCAACTCAGTGTGTGGTACAGTGGAAAGAGTGTTGAATGAGGGATCAGAGGACCAATCCCTACACACACACACACATGCACATGCACACACACACGCACACCTATCTATCTATAATATATATGTAAATATGGATAGATAGGTGTGTGTGTATGTTACACACACATATTGCTTAGAGAAGTCACTTCTCTATCTCTGATCTCAGTTTCATCATCAATCAAGGAAATGAGAGGTCTGGCTAGTAACCTCTAAGATTCTTGCCGGCTCAAAATCTAGAACTGGATTATTATCATGGCATAAATTAAACAAACATGCAGTTTTAAAATGCCTATTTAATATGTACCCATATGATGTAGGCAAATAGTCAAGTGTCATTGGTCCTTTTTGAACACAAAGGACAAACAACAACCTATATCATAGGTACTATTCTAGGCCGGGGAAACAAAGACAAAATCAAAACAACTCCTGCCCTCAAAGAGCGGACATTCTACTGGGGTGAGGGGAATACCATGTTCGAAGATTACTAAGAATAGTAAGAAAGTAAATACAAGGGAGGCACTAGCATCTAAGGCAGGGGAAAAAGAAATGGCTAAATTCTCATGTAGGAGACTGAGTTTGAGCTGAGCTTTGAGAAAAAACAACTAGGTATTCTAAATGGCAGAAATGGGGAGAGAATGCATTCCAGGCAGTGCAGTGATAGAGTGATAAAAGTTGGCATGTCATGCGTGAGCAACAGCAAACTGTCCAGTTTGGCTGGAAGTCATGAGTGTGTAAAGAGAAATACTGCGTAAGAAATCTGGAAAGATAGGCTCGAGTCAGATTAAAGACTTTTGATAACAAAATAAGGAGTTTGCATTTTACCCTCAAGACAACAGAACCACTAGAACTTACTGAGCAGGGAAGTGACTTGTTCAGACCTGTGCTTTAGGGATATTTGGCAACTGTGGAGAGAGATGGATTGATGAGAGATAGGGAAACCAATTAAGAAGCTCTTTTAACAGTCCAGGAAAGTGAACAGATGTGAAAAAATGTTGTGGAAATGGAACCAACAGAACTTGGTGACTGAGTGAACGTGGGGTTAAGGAAAAGAGGAAAGCCACACATGAATGACTGGGAAGATGCTATTGCCATAGATAGCATGGAGAAGTATGGAATAGGGCAGATTGGAGGAAAGGAGGATAGAGTTCTGTTTTGGATGTATTGAGTTTTTTCCTACTGATACCAATGGGACTTACAATTCAAAATATTCTCAAGAGAGAGACTAGGGTTAGATTTATGTATTTCAAAGGTCTTTGCATAGAGCTGACAAGGTCACTGAATGCATATTAAGAGAATAGAAGAGAGTCTAGGTTAGAAACTGAGGGTCCACCCCCAGTTAGGCAAGACAAAAGAGTCTGAGGAACAAGAGGAGAACCAAGAGAAAGCAGCATCAGGAAAACCCCAAGAGCTGAGTATACTTAGGAAAGTAGGGTCAACCATGTTAAATGCTACAAGAAGATTGATTAACTGAGAAAATCAGTACATGAAGTGTTTTATTAGATAATTTTTATTAGGTAATTATTAATACATTACTCTTTTTTTTTCCACTCCTAGGCCTATATCTCCAAAGAGGTCAAAGAAAGAAGAAAAGGATGTACAGAAATATTTAGAGCAGTTCCTTTTGAAGTAGAACCAAAGTGAAAACTAAGAGGGTGCTCCTCTATTGTGGAATGACTAAACAGATTATGGTGAATTAATGTAATAGAATATACTATAAGAAATGAAGAAATAATATTTAGAGGAAACTGGGAAGACATGTATGAAGTGAACAGAACCAGAAGAACAGTTTGTACAATGACAACAACATCGTCAAGAAAAAATACTTTGAAAGACTTTAGGACTTTGATCAGTGAAATGAATGATAAACCTTTTTAAGTCCATCTTAAGTCACCTCCTGCCAGAAAGGTGATGGACTTAAATTGCATAATGATATATACATTTTTGGACACGGCCAGGATGGGAATTTGTTTTGCTAGAATATACATATTTTAATTTTTTTATTTAATATATTTAGTTTTCAGCATTGATTTTCACAAGAGTTTGAACTACAAATTTTCTCCCCATTTCTACCCTCCCCCCAACTCCAAGATGGCGTATGTTCTGGTTGTCCTGTTCCCCAGTCAGCCTTCCCTTCTGTCATCCCGTTCCCCTCCCGTCCCCTTTTCCTTTTCTTTCTTGTAGGGCAAGATAAATTTCTATGCCCCATTGCCTGTGTATCTTATTTTCTAGTTGCATGCAAAAACTTTTTTGTTTTAGTTTTGAACATCTATTTTTTAAAACTTTGAGTTCCAAATTCTCTCCCCTCTTTCTTTCCCACCCACCCTCCCTAAGAAGTCAAGCAATTGAACATGGGCCACATGTGTATCATTATGTATAACCCTTCCACAACACTCATGTTGTGAAAGACTAACTATATTTTGCTTTTTCCTAACCTATCCCCCTTTCTTGAATTTTCT
>JAQQSZ010019934.1:0-10257 GCA_028646595.1 Phalanger gymnotis
TTTTTTTTAAATATGTTAAACACATGCTAAAGCCAAAAAGTAGAACAGCCTGTTGTTTTGTTACTAAGGTAAATTTCTTGCATCAAAAGGGTTTAGCAGCTTTTAAAAAGAGTATCAGCATGTCAGGCGCTTTTTGTTGTCGTTTTCAATTCTTTTTAAGTTTTTCTTTGGGAGTCTTTAATATTGTAAAAAGTGGATTTTCATAGTATTGAAAGAAACTTCTGACAACATATTCTTTTTTTAGAGGTGAAAGGAGACCTGATTTTAAAACTAGAGCCAGAACCTTTGCCAGTTGTGACTGAACTCATCCAGGATGAAGAACTGGATCTTTCAATGGAGCAAGACTACGTATCTGAGACTCAGAACCAAGAGAGAATAGAAGAAGAAACTCCATTTTTCACAGAAACAGAGAGTAAGAAACCCTGAAGCCAAGTTCATTTTAAATGAGCATAGTTATATTATTTCAAAGAAATAATGCTTTAAGATGTACAGACCATAATTTTAATTTCTGGGTCTGTTATATCACAAGGGAAGTGAGTGCTTTATTGACATTCAGTCCTTAAAAACTTCATTGATTGTGTGAAAAAGAAGAAATTCTCTAAAATACATACTTTAGGTAGTTACTCGCCCTTTTTCTACTTCTGCAACATCTCTTAAATCCATACCCGTTCTCTTTTCACGTACAGACACCGTCCTAGTACTGGCCCTCATCGCCTCTCGTCTGGACTCTTAGAAAGCCCTCCTAATTGATCTTGCCTGCTTCAGATTTCTGTCCATTTCAGTCCATCATCCTCACGGCTATCAAAGTGATTTTCCTAAAATCCAGATTTGACCACGTCATTTACTCCTATTGCCTCTAAGATGACATAAACTTTTCTGTTTGGCATCTAAAATCCTTCACAACCTGGATACAACCTATCTAGCCTCATTATACATCATTCCCTTTCCCTCTGTCTGTGATCTGTCCACATTGGCTTTGCTGCTTCTTACACACAGTGTTCCATATTCTTTTTCTATTCCTTTGTAATTTTGGACCTCTATGCCTGTAATGCTCAGTCACTGCCTTCTACACAAAGGCTTTCGATCACCCTGCTCCCTGCAATTACAAGTGCTGTAACTACTTTGTATTTATTTTGGGTTTTTTCTTCTGTAAATTTATATATATAGGTATCCCTATGTGTATACTTCATAGAAAAAGATGAAGACAGACCTATATGCATGTTGTCTGTAAGAATGTCAATTCCTTGATAACAGGGACTTTGCATTTTTGTTTTTGCATCCTTATCAAGCTAGCATAGTGTCTATAGGTACTTGATGATTCTATCCAAAAATTTTTTTCAAGTTACATAGACTTTCAGGTGTAAGTATTAATTTAGACTTCAATAGTTGATTCAAGCTTAATTGAGTTCTTTCAACTGGAGAATAGTCTAGTACACAGTAAAGTAATAAAATTGAAAAATTCATCACTGGTAAAAAAAAAAAGCCTCTTACTGTATTAACCTTGCAATATAAATAGGTAATGAAAAAAGGAATTAGAGATAACAATGGCCATAATAATAATTTTTTTTTTCAGTTTAGTGTTTTGTAGTAGTGATAGCTGGCAAATAATTATAAATGTAATGTGGTTTCAAGTGTGTGTTTAATTTTTTTCTTAGTTCCAGAGGCACAGGAGACCCACCATGCATCTTCAAAAACTGTGTTAAAAAAATTACTAGACAGAATCCAAAGCCAGAGATCACAGTGGGCAAATAAGTACACTCCCGATGATGAAAGTGAAATGCCTAAAAGTTTTGCTGATGGTGAAAATGAGACGTTGACAGTAGAGACAGGAACAATTGCCAGTGAAGAAAAACCATTGGATAAATCAGAGCATACACAGGAACAAGGTATTGTTCTCTAGTATCACATATTAATTCAACACCTGTAACTTTTTAGATTCTTTCATATATATTTTTCATACTTCGAAATCTGTACTAACTCTTATAGGAAGGTATTGTTACTCCAAGTTACAGATGGAAAAACCCAAGGCCCAGAAATTTGCTCAAGGGACACAGAATTAATGGTAGAGTTAGCACTGGAATATGGGGCTCTTGACTCCTACCTTTTGTTCATTTCAGTAAGATACTGGCTTTTTTCTTTAGTTTTTCACTCCAACCCACTCCCCCCATCCCCCCAATCCCAACCCCTGGCATATGTCAATGCTGTATTGAAGAAGATTAGGACATAAATACTTGGATTCTTATTGAAATGATACTTTCAGTATATAGTATTTGCCCCTTCTCCATTGCTGGCAGAGAAATTATTTGACTCCCCCCACTTCTCATTAAGTTTTAAACCTTTTATTTATCAATGTTCTTATCATGGTTGCCTGGTCCCCTGTTCTACATTGTGAGTTAATACAGATCATTAGTTCAGCTAGTCATTGCGTTCATACAAAATTACTATCCTTCAAGGATCCTCAAAAACTTGTAGCACGTTAAAAGCCTATCATCTGTAGGGCAGCTAGGTGCTGTAGTAGATAGAGTATTAGTCCTGGAGTCAGAAGGACCTGGGTTCATATGTGGCCTCAGACACTTGACACTTACCAGCCATGTGACCCTGGACAAGTCACCCCCAATTGCCTCAGACACCCCCATGTCTCTCCCCCAACTACCATTTTTAAGACTTTGCTAAAAACTGTTGTTTTGGATGAAGGAGAGGGGAAAAAAATCCATCCTTAACATAGATACCTAGTTGGAAAAAGGATGAGTATTTTAAAAGGCAAACAATATTCAAGCGTTATCACGAAAATAAATTTTGACTAGGGACCATGGATTATATTTTGAGAACTGCAGGTATAGAAGATAGTTTTTATTTGTTTTGATTTGCTTTTGACTTGGTGCTTTTTACTTTGTCCTTGGGTTTCTGGTACTTAAACTCACTCTGCTCATATTAGTTGTATTAATACTAAGAAATTTTCTAGTGGAATTTCTCTTTGCATAACCCAACTGGTTATGTGTTTATCCATCATAAAGTGATATTACTTCAATTAGAGATGAGAGACAACTAAAAATTTAAGACAATAACATTTAAACATAATTGTTGAACATTTCAAATGATTATCGATAACCATTTTCAATTTTTCTGGTTTTTTTAAAGTAGCATTTTTGAGGAGGACCATCTTATTATATTGTGGTTGCCAAAATGAACAGTGTTGAGAAATACAACTTATTTTATATACAACTTCAACACAAAGACTGTTTAATTTCAAGTTTAACCTCCTCACATTCACACAGTAGTGATCTGTATCATGAATTTGTGCCAGATGATGGTGTCTGTGATACATACTGTGCATATTTCAGATTCGATATTTGCTGGACTCCATTCATTGTCAGAATGAACTTGCCCTACTATTTTTGCTTTTGTTTATTTCGATTTTAACTTTGTGCCCTTTTTCTAAACTTAACCCATTAAAAAGATCTAATAATTTTGGCCATTGCTTCACCTTCCCTTCTCCAGCCCCAGGGTGTTATCTAAGGAATAATCTCTAGATTTCAAAATCCCCTGTACAAAATTAAAGAATCTTTTTTGGTTTTGTTCACATCTAGAGTTGAGTAATAATATTGGATTAGTTATTATAGCCAATATTATTTGCTATTGAAGGTGAAACAAAACAACTTATCGGCATTGGAGGAGAAACAGTCAAAGTTGAGTTGGGAACAATTCTCAAAGAAGAAAAGCCATTCAAAAACCTTACAGAATCTGGAAAGAAAAAAAGGTTTTATATATATATTTTTCCTTCTCTAAAGCCCCTCGTTAAACTTTAGATTGATCTTAATACCTTTTAATTTCCCCAATTAACATATTACATATTGATTCATGAAATGTCTGTTGTGAATAACAGAGAAGGAAAGAGAAAAAGAATATGCATTTATTCTTAGTATCTTAGTATATGTCAGACGCTGTGCTAAATGACTAATATTATGCAAGCATAAGAATTTTAAAACTCAAATCAACTTCTTGTTTTGGGAATGTTTAGAATCATCCAAAAGTGAAATTTCCCTGTTAGATGAAAGGTCGGTTCTGCTTCCTCCTCATGAAGAGGCAACTCAAGTTACAACAGTAACGAAGAGACAAAAAGAGGTATTTTTCTGAGATCTTCTAACTTTTTTCATTTTTGATTTCTAATATTATGATTTTTGGCCCTTTTTAAAAGATTGCTTTTCTGATACTTGTTCTGATCTCTGCCCTGACCCCTCACCCTCTTCACCTCCCTACTACAAGTGATCTCACCTTCCTCTGAACTTGTCACACCTTAGTTTGTATGACTCATGTAATTTTCCTCTCTTAATGCTTTCTATTTTAGCTATTTGTGTGTTTCTCGTTAAGCTTGAAGTTCATTAAGGACAGAGGCTGTTTAACTCTTAATTCTGTACATAACAGGTGCTGAATCAACACTTGTTGAGTGAGTGACTGTTTTGCCTTCATAATATAGTATGCTATATTTCAATCTCGTTTAATTCCAAATTGTAGGAAATTACCTGAATTGCAGGAGAAGGGGAGGGAATTAAATCTTGTATAAGATTTTAGTCTCTGTTATTATGTTATTTACCTTTGATAGCCATTTTATTTTAGCATTAAATCTGATAGAGGAAGATGAATTTTGTTTCATACAGTCTGGTATGGGTTTTTTCTTTTTTAATTTGAAGAAAGGAATCATACGAACCAACGTTACAGGAAGCATGAATTTGGAGACATCTGTAGTGAAAAATCCCCATAATGCACAGTTGAGCTGAAGAAAGTTGTAATAGACGTTCACTTTTGCCCGACAACGTTCATGGCAACTGGTGGTTTAGCTGAACCCCTAGCATCAGTTGCTGCTTACCTAGAGCACTTTAGCTGGGGAGCTTATGTTTATAGTCATATAATGCTAGATGCATCACTGTGAACCCTTGTCTCTGTCAGTGATGGTGATCCAGGTATGTTTATGTGGGCGTTATCTATTCTTTTTCTTTCTAAGTTTCGCAGTGGCAGCAGTCAAGAGAAAACATCAATGCTTGATTGCTCTTTATAAATTGGTTCCTCTTTGATTAAAAGCTAATCTTTTAATGATATAATAAGCATCATTTTCTGCCTTGAAGGTATACATTTATGGCTAATCACTTGAATCTTCCTGTTTCCTAGATGATGAAACTTGAACAACAAAAGCAGAAGCAGATGGAATTAATTAGACAGATTGAACAACAGAGAATAAAATTGGAGAGTGAATGCCTACAGGCTCAAAAGACTCAACTAGAACATGAGAGGAAAAAAATGAAAGAAAGAACTCAACAGTTCTATTTAAGATATATGAAATCTTACCCCTTTATGGACCAGTGGAAGAAAGAAGCCTATGCGGTCTCTCAGCATTTGGTAAATTAAAATTTTTTTTTTCAGATTTTCAAGTATGTTTAAAAAACACTTTAAAAACAATGTACACTTTGTAAATTTTTGAAACACATTTACACTAACATGATGACTTGAGTTTTTTAATTGATGTGGTCAGATTATTCCTCTTAATTTGTAGACATGCAACCATAGTTAATATCAGGCATTTGTATAATTCTGGGATAAAACACCAATGAAATACCTATTAGGCTTGCTTTTGTGAATATTGGTTGGGTTACATGGATTACTTATTATTTTTAAGTTATGAGTAAATATATTTTTATTAACACTAATTTCTAATCAGAGAGTGTTTTTTTGTTGTTAAAGCTTTGTAGAAACTACAATTAAAGAACTTTTTTATTTCAGGTGCCTTGTATCTTTATTTTAAATTCATCTCTTAAATATTCTCTTTTATTAGATTGATGATGCTCCAACGTTAGGCTTGAAAATTTCTAGAGAAGATCATAGTAGACAAGTGATTCGTAACTACCAGCAACATCTTTTACAGCAAAACAGGTATAGTTTTTGCACAAGTAAATTTTTATGCATGTGTCTAGATATTTTGATTTGTTTATCATCTTTAAGACTCAAGGACATGGAAATTTCCCAAAGGATTATTCAAAAGTTTGTTCTTTCTTCTAGCTACAGTAGCTGATAACAGATATCTTATTTTCCAGAAGATGAAAGGTTAGGATTAGTACTTAGAATACTGGACATTTTTCTCATCAGAAGAAATTTTATTTCTTTGCAGGTTTCACAGACAATCCATTGATGCAGCCAGGAAACATTTGCATGAGTATCAGAATATGTTAAAACAAAGATATCCATCCAGGTCAACCAACTCCTTTTCATCTGATTTTGTGCAGCCTAAAGGTGAATCACTTGATAGAAAAACACTAACATTCCAGGCCAGCTCTCACCTTCCAGGAGTACTAGAACTACCAAGTTTTCCTGCAATAACAGGAGACTCCCATTTGCTTTCCATAGAGAGCAGTGAAAGGATATCTTCTGATCAGACTGGGTCTCATTCAGGGTCACTATTAATTGAACCTTCACTTAGTTCAGTAGCTTCTGCTGAGCCCAAATCTAAATTTGAAAGAATCCAAGGTGTATTTTCAACTAAGAGCCAAAGTCTACAATCCTCAAGTCACTTCACAAGTTCAGAGGATGGACCCTTCATTTCTTCAGATCATATCTTATCTCAGAAGGAAAGTTTGAAGACAATGCAAGAGCAGTTAGATATACAAAGGAAAACTCTTCATTTTAGCGAGAAAACCCCAGAAGAATTGGTTGTACATAAGCAGACTGAATTGGAAGAAAGGATACTTTCTGATCAGACTGGGTCCTGTTCTTCAGTACCATTATTCCCTCAACACTCACTCACTTTGTCCCCTGATACTGAACCTGAATCTGGAAGAATTCAAGAACACTTTTCAATAGAGAGTGACAGCATAGTTCCCTCAAGCCATTCCCTAATGCAAATAACTCGAGATAGACTTTTATCTTCTTCAGAGGACACCTTGCATCAACAATATAATTTGAACACAATCCGAGAACAGTTGAATATGCAAAGGAAAGCCCTTCACTTGTGCTTGAAAGCCCAGGCAAAACTGGTTTCACATAAACCAGCTTCAGAAGAGGAAAAAGTACCTTCTAGTCAGACTGGGTCCTCTCCTTTCCTACCACTGGTCCCTCAGCATTTACTTAGTTCATCGCTTTCTGCAGAATCTGAATCTGGAGGAGTTCAGAAATTCTTTTCAACCAAGAATGAGAACACAGTACCTTCAGGCCCACCCATCAAACAGATATTTCAGGATAGGCCTCTGATTTCAGAGGATAGCCTACATCAACAGGACAGGTCGGATGTTTTGAAAGCAATGCAAGAGCAGTTGGCTATACAGAAGGAAGCCCTCTACTTTGGCCAGAAAACACAGGAGCAAAATCTTTTAAATAGACCTGCTGCAGTAGGAGAAAAGAAATCTACTCAGACAGGGTCTCCTTTACTACCACTTTACCCTGAGCTTGCACTTGGTTCATCACCTTCTAATGAATCTGAATCTGTAGGAATTCAAGAATTCTGTTTAACAAGGAATGAGATCACATATCCTTCAAGCTATTCTACGACTCCGGATAGATGTTTGACTTCTTCAAAACCCACACTAGTTCAGCAAGATAATTGGAAAATGAATGAAGAACAGTTAGATTTGCAGAGGAAATTATTTCACTTTAATGAGAAAGCTCAAAAAGAACTGATTGTTCATCAGCCAGCTTCAGTGGAGGAAAGAATACCTTATAGTCACACTGGGCCCACTTTAGTACCACTGTTTCCTCAGCATTCATTTAGTTCATTACACTCTGAAAAATCTCAATCTGGAGGGATCCACAGCCCCTTGGCAAGGATATATGAGCCTGAATGTCCCTCAAGTATTTCTTCAAAACAAATATTTCAGGATAAGGTTTCAGCTCCTTCAGAGCACATTCTACCTCAGCAGCATAATCAGATGGCAGTCCAAGAACCATTAAATGTACAGAGGGAAGCCTTTTGCTTTAGTGAGAGAACTCAGGAAGAGCTGTTGGTACAATCTGAAATAGCTTTAGAGGAAAGGCTATCTCCTAACCAGACTGACTCTTCTTTCCTACCACTAATACCACAGCATTCATTTACTTCATTACCTTCTACTGAGTCTGGAGACATCCAGACAGCTAGTTCACGTCCTGCAACCCCTAACATCCAGATATGTCAGGAAAAGCTTTTGGCTTCTTCAGAGCACATTCTTCCTCACCAGGATGATTTGCAAGAACAATTGATTATAGAGAAAAAAGCCCTTCAGTTTAGTCAGAGAGCCCAGCAACAGACAACATTGAATGAAAGATTATTTTCTGGTCAGAGTGACTCCTCTGTACCATCATTAGTTGAGCATGTATCTAGTTCACCACCTTCTACTTCTGAAGAAATCCAAAACCCTCTTATAGACAAGAATGAGAGCACACTTCCTTCAAGTTATTCCACAGTCCTGGTATTTCAGGATAGGGTTTCAACTTCAGGTGACAGCCAATATCAACAAGATAGTGTGAAAGCAATACAAGAACAGTTGAATATACAGAGAGAAGCCCCTCACTTTGGCCAGAGATCCCAGTTACGGTATCCTGACCATAAACTTGCTGCAGCAGAGGAAAGGACATCTAGTCAGACTGATTCCTCTCTTTTTCTACCACTGTTCCCTCTTCATTCAGTTACTTCATTGCCTTCAGGTGAAGTGGAGTCTAATTCTGATTCTGTAGGATTACAAGAACCCATTTTAACCAGTGGAGAGAACACGTTTCCCTCAAGCCAGGTGTCAATCCACACGTTTCAGGATAAGCTTTTGGCTTCTTCAAAACATTTTTCAGCTGTTCAAGACAGTTTGAAGGAACTCCAGGAACAATTGAATATACAAAAGGAATTTTTTGAGGGGAGACAGAAAGCACAAGAAGAATGTCTTCTTCAAAGACAGACTGGGCTGAAACAACAGGTACAGAAGCGTGAGGAGGCATTAAAGGATTCACTATATAAGATTCAGGTATTAATATATGTCTTATTTTTAAGTAAAATTATTTAAAATTTAGACAACTAATTTGTTTTTTGTTAGGTATCAATTTTTCATATTTTATTATTTAATATTTTAGTTTTCAACATTGATTTCCACAAGATTTTGAGTTACAAATTTTCTCCCCATTTCTACCCCCCCCCCGCAAGATGGCATATATTCTGATTGCCCCATTCCCCAGTCAGCCCTCTCTTCTGTCACCCCACCTCCCTCCCCGTTTCCTTTCCCCTTACTTTCTCGTACAGCAAGATAGATTTCTTTTTTTTTTTAATTTAATTTATTTAATATATTTAGTTTTCAGGATTGATTTTCACAAGTTTGAATTACAAATTTTCTCCTCATTTCTGCCCTCCCACCCACTCCAAGATGGCATATATTCTGGTTGCCCCATTCTCCAATCAGCCCTCCCATCTGTCACCCCACTCCCCTTCCATCCCCCTTTCCCTTCTTCTCTTATAGGGCAAGATAAATTTCTACATCCCATTGCCTGTGTATCTTATTTCCTAGTTGCATGCAAAACCTTTTTGTTTGTTGTTTTCGAACATCTGTTTTTAAAACTTTTTAAAAATTTTATTTAATTTATTATTTATTTATTTTTATTTATATATGTTTATATATTAATAATATATATTGTATAATATATATTTATATTTTATATATATTACATTATATACATTATGTATGTATATATAATGTAAATATATATGTTATGTGTTTACATTACATTATATATAATAATATATTTATATATATTTATTTATATTTATTATTCAATTATATTTAAAACTTTTTAAAAATTTTGAAACTAAAATTTCCAAATTCTCTCCCCTCTTCCCTCACTGCCTACTCTCCCTAAGAAGGCAAGCAGTTCAACATAGGCCACATGTGTATCATTACGTAAAACCTTTCCACAATACTCATGTTGTGAAAGATTAACTATGTTTTGCTCCTTCCTACCCTATCCCCCTTTATTGAATTTTCTCCCTTGACCCTGTCCCTTTTCGAAAGTGTTTTTTGATTACCTCCTCACCCTGTCTGCCCTCCCTTCTATTGTCCCCCTTTTTTTATCTTCTTCCTTCTTTCCTGTGGGGTAAGATACCCAATTGAGTGTGTATGGTATTCCCTCCTCAGGTCAAATCCGATGAGAGCAAGATTTACTCATTCATCCTCACCGGGCAGGATATATTTCTATGCCCCATTCCCCATATATCTTATTTCCCAGTTGCATGCAAAAACAACTTTTTTTTTTTGAACATCTGCTTTT
>JAQQSZ010019935.1:0-10257 GCA_028646595.1 Phalanger gymnotis
GAGGTCCGTGTGGGACCGACCTTACCCAGGGACCATCCAGGCTGTCCTGCGGTGGAGCCCTGCTTCCCTCTGCCACTTTGTGGGTTCTGCAGCTCTAAAATTGGTTCAGAGCCATTGTTTTATAGGTTTTTGGAGGAACTTGGTGGGGAGCTCACGCCAGTCACTGCTTCCCGGCCGCCATCTTGGCTCCGCCCCCCCAAATAATTCCTTAAAAATTAGAACGGAGGAAAGCCAATTATTCTGTGAGAAATCAAGAAATTATAAAACAAAACCAAAGATTAAAAAAAATTAGAAGACAATTGAATCTCATTGGAAAAACAACTGACCTGGATAATACATCCAGGAGAGATGATGTAAAAATTATTGGACTACCTGAAAGCCATGATAAAAAAAAAAAGAGCCTAGATATCACCTTTCAAGAAATAATCAAGGAAAATTTATTTGATACTTTAGAACCAGGAGGGGAAATGGAAATCGAAAGAATCTACCAATTGTCTCCCAAAAGAGATCCCAAATGGAAAATTCCTAGGAATATTGTAACCAAATTCCAGAGTTCTCAGGTCAAAGAGAAAATATTGCAAGCAGCCAGAAAGAATCAATTTAACTCAGGCTAACACAGAATTTAGCAGCTTCTACCTTAAGGGATTGGAGGGCTTAGTATATGATATTCTGGAAGTCAAAGGAATTAGGATTATAATCAAGAATCACTTATCCAGCAAAACTGAGTATAGTCCTTCAGGTAGGAAATGGATATTCAATGAAATAGAGGACTTTCAAGCATTCTTGATGGTAAGACCAGAGGTGAATACAAAATTTGACTGTCAAATACCAGATTCAAGAGAAGCATGAAAAAGTAAACAGGAAAGAGAAATCATAAGGGATCCTACAAGGAAAGATGATATTTGTAACTCATGAAACCTTTCTCAATATTAGGGTAGTTGGAGGAATACACACACACACACACACACACACATACACACACACACACACAGAGGGCACAGGGTGAGTTGAGTATGAAGAGAAGGTATCTAAAAACATAAAATTAAGGAGTGAAAGGAATGTATTGGGAGAAGGAGAAAGGGAGAGGTAGAATGGGGTAAATTATCTTGCATAAAAGAGGAAAGAAAAAGCTTTTATAGTGAAGGGGAAGAGGGGAGAGGTGAGAAGGAATGAGTAAACCTTACTCTCATCAAATTTGGCCTAATGAGGGAATAACATACATGCTCAATTGGATATGAAAATCTATCTTACCCTACAAGACAGTAGGGAGGAAGAGGATAAAACAAGGGGGAATCATAGAAGGGAGGCCAGATTGGGGGAGGGGATAATCAGAAGCAAATACTTTTGAGGAGGCACAGAATCAAAGGAGAGAATAGAATAAATGGGGGGGCAGTATAGGATGGAGGAAAATATAGTTAGTCTTTCAAAACATGACTATGATGGAAGTGTTTTGCATGACTACACAGGTATAATTTATATGGAATTGATTGCCTTTTCAATAAGGGTGGGTAGGGAGGGAGAAGGGGAGAGAATTGGGGAACTCAAAGTTTTAAAAATAAATGTTGAAAATTGTTTTTGGATGTAACAGGGAAATAAGATGTAAAGGCAATAGGGCATAGGTATCTATTTTGCCTACTAGAAGATAGAGGGGAAGGGGATAAGAGAAGACCTTGTTGGAAGGGAGGGCAGATTGGATAAAGGAGTAGAGTGACCACTGTCTTGGGATAGGGGAGGAAAGAGATGTGGAGAAAATTTGGAACTGAAAATCTTGTGGAAGTGAATGTTGAAAACTAAAAATAAATTAATTAATAAAAGATTTTTTTAAAAAAAGTCCTTGATGTGGTGACCCAAAGGAAAAATGCTTTGGGTAGACCTAGGACCTGGGGAAACTAAAAATACCTTGTAGGCATCTTCAGCATTCCTAGAGAGTTACTGGGGTAAGGCAACATTTTGGGTGCAGACCACTTTTAATTACATAGGGTTGGATTTAAACAGTATAATAATTTTTCCAAATGTTATAATCATTTTTCACAGGAAAAAAAAACACCAAACAGTGCATGTTTCACCTTCAGCATTGGTGATTTTGCTTTTCTTTCATGATAGCCAGTTTTATAGGTGTGAATTCATATTTCAGTTATTTTATTGGCATTTCTTTAATCAATAGTGATTTAGAACATTATTTCATGTGACTATTGATTGATAGCTTAGATTTCTTCTTCTAAAACCTGCCTATTCATATCCTTTGATCCTTTATCAACTAGGAAATGGCTCGTACTTTTACAAATTTGGCTGAATTCCTTATATATTTGAGAAATGAGGCCTTATCAGACAAACTTGCTCTCAAAATTTTCCCCTTTTCAATGTTTTCCCTCTAATTTTGTCTACATTAGTTTTGTTTCTGAAAAAAAAAGCTTTTTAATTTCATGTAATCAAAATTATCTATTTTTTCTTTCTGGGATCCATTTTATCTCATGTTTGTTCATAAATCCTTCTCTTATCAATAGATCTGACAGGTACATTTTTTCCATGCTCCCCTAATTTACTTGTGATATCACCTTTTATATCTAAATCATTTATCCATTTTGACCTTATCTTGGTATATAGTATAAAATATTTCTGCCAAATTATTTTCTAGTTTTCCAAGGGATTTTTGTAAAAAGATGAGTTCTTATCCCAAAAGCTTGGATCTTTGAGTTTATCAAACACTAGATAACCATAGTCATTTACTGTGGTCTATTGTGTGCCTGAATAGCTTTCTTAGACAGCCTATCATTAAGGCAGAATTCATGACTTCAAAGATAACCATGAATATGCCTGAATGCTCCAGAATGGCAGAATATAAGGAATTCTCTAAGTAGAAGGCAGAAGAGTTAAAGCATTTATTGAAACTCAAAAGTAGCAGACCCATGAACCAGTGTCCCCAATTCAACATCCTGGCAAGAACCTTCCAAAACCAGCATGCGCATCTCACAATAGTGACCAGGAGGCCACCAAAAACCATTATGGCAGCAAGCCAAGCCATACTGGTGCTTCCCCCTCCAATGCCAGGGCCCTCCAGCAAGAAGACCACCCACCAGCCTCAAGACCCTGTTCAGCACTCTCTGGTCTCCCTGAAGGTCAGTCCTGCTTTTCTGTAGTGCCTGCCACCATAGCTGCTGCTTCTGCCACAATCTCCAAGCTGTGCTCCAGCTAGCTTACTGCTTCCTCTCTCCTTCAACTCTTAACTGCTCTCTCCAACTGCCTTACCAACTGCCTCTCCAACTGCCTCTTAGTTCTGCTCCAACTATTCAGCAAGCTCCTCCCACCACAGGCTTCCATTGGCTCCAGTCCTAGCCACTCCCCCCAGGACCCTGAGAGCCCTGCCACCGAAGCAGGGAAGATCTTCCCATTTACTGATTGCCTTTACACAGTACCAGATTATTTTGATGTTTATCATTGTGTAATACAGTTTAAGATATGGTGCTCCTAATCCAACGTAAGAACAATGCTGCTTGCCACTACTATGGCTGGGTAAGACGACAACACCACCACACAGGAAGGCTGCTAGCACAGGTCCTTTGGTCTGCTTTTTTAAGGAAAGCAACTTTAAGGAGTTAACAATCTTACTTTAATTAAATATACATATACCATTCACTTAGTTCAGGAGGAAAAGCCAGTACCCTGAATTTAAGATCAAATACAAACAGAAATTACAAACAGAGACAACATAAACAGATCGACATTTCTTTCTAACTAAATCACAATACATAGTCCCCAGAGAAGCACCAACATCTGGGTTTTCATAACCGGGGCTGGGGGGAGGAGGGAGGCTGCTTCAATGGCTTACACAGAATCTCATCACCAATACTCTTTCAATTAGTGTGCCTCCAAAGGGAAAATCCTAATCTCTGATCTTATATACAAGTCTCAGAGTCAAAGGGCATCACAACCATGCAACTGAAACTAATGTGAACTAGGCCTTCCCTTGACAAAAGCAGATCATCAAAGTCTCCTGAATCAATCAGAGATTCCTTAGTACTGAGAAGCACTCCAAATCAAACAAAACAGACAACAAAAAGTTCACAAGGTAAGACTCATCAAAGGCACTCGATTACCTTAGCATTCCAAAAGAGAAAACAGCAAAAAAAAGTCCCACCTTAATTACTACAACACTTCATGCCTTTAAGGATCCTTGGCCTTCCAATCTAAATGGCCATGGATCCTGAAACAACTAGAAGCATTTTACATTGTGATCTCATCGGAGAACTAAAGCATAACATTCACAACATAGCAAAACATATCATTCAGTATCATTCCCGAAAATACTTGTATACAATACAAACACCATCAACCTGTAGGTCATAGCAAGTTACAAACTCTTTAGTCAATACAGAGTGTCCAAGTAAAGTCCTTCTTGAGGGTGTGTCTTTCTCCCCACACTGCCATTGCAGGCTTCTTAGTGGAACCCTCAGGTACCGGGCATGCTTTAACAAGCAAAGTCCCAACACAAAGAAAAAAGTCCAAATAAATTTTTCTTGGGGATGTATCCTTCTTCCCACACTGTTCCAGCCGCCTGCCCCCTTCCAAATCCTGAGTGGCAGCTGGACAACAAAGCTAACAGGGTGGGGTCCTTGGGGGTCCATGGCCCTTCCCTCCACCCACCCTAGACAACTCCATCATCCTCCTCCATCCCAAACCATCTCAGGAGAAAGTAGCAAACAAGGACACTCTGTCCCTTTCTGCAAAATTTCCAACATGCCCTCAGGCTGAATTCCAAGCTCCTGGGTTCCTGGTCCTCCAGCAGGAGCCAGCCACTGCTAGCTTCTGCCCAAATCCTGATGTAGGTGCCTCTCCACCTTTGCTCTCATCTCACTTTCAAAGGCAGTTCTCCTCTCTTGCTGGGTCGGTTTGTGGGCAGCTCACCGCTCTTTGTCCCACCTCACCAACTGCTTCTGCCAAGTATGTATGAAAGCCATTCTCCACTCCTGAAGGCTCCACATACAATACAATCTCAGGATATTCACCCCTCCAACACAGTCCAGAGCTGAGCTAATCCACTCAAGCCCTGGCTCTGGCTATCCTTGCCTCCTGCAAGCCTCTGCTTGTTTTCCTCCCACAGCCACTGCTCTGGCCTGTCTCCTCTGGAGTACTAGTGAGATAGGGAGGGAGAAGGAGAGATTATCTCCCAAGGCCCCTGCTCTAGGTTCCTGGGAAACCACTCTTGTCACTGCTACTTGCTGGTTTTCCTTCAGGCCACTGCTACTCCTAGGACTCCACAGAACCATAATCACCACAAGTATGAAGAGCAACTAAATAACTGGGAAACATGCAACCAGTGTCTCAGTACCCCCAAACCCCATACTTTCCTTTTAATTTGCAGATCCTGCTCAACTGTGCCATTTTGTAACAACAATGTTGCTAGCAGCTGTTGTTGAGGTGAAAGACTAACAACAATAGCACACAAGAGGGCTCCTAGCATAGGTTCTTTGATCTGCTTTTCTAAGGAAAGCAACTTTAAGGGGTTAACAATCTCATTTTAAATAAACATACACATATCATTCACTTAGTTAAGAGGAAAATGTTAGCACCCTGAACTTCAGAGCAAATACAAACCAAAACTACAAGCAGATCAACAAACAAGCTTTGTCTGATCAGGACATCATATACATAGTTACCAAAAAAGACAAGCGCCAACATCTGGGTTTCCAATGCCAGAGGGCTCTTAACAACGGCTACCCAGAGTCTCATCTGGTCAAATCATATGACACTCTTCCAGTGAGTGAGAGCCCCAAAATAAAATGCCAACCTCAGATCTTATATACCCTTCTCAGGGTCAGAGGGCATCACAACCATGTGACTCAAACCTGTGTGAACTAGGCTTTCTTATTCCTTAAGCATGTGAAAGACTTGATTCAATAAAAGAAACAAAAAAACAACCAAAAGTCCACTTTGCTTGCCATTATATTTGTAAGGCAAGACTCATCAAAGGTACTTGATTACCTCAGTATTCTAAAAGAGAAAACAGTAAAAAGTTCCACCTTAATTACCCTAATAGCCAATGGCCTTCAACTTTTTTTTTCATTAATTACCTTGATATTCTGCACCTTTTGTTCTGCCAGATGAATTTTGTTAGCATTATTTTAACTCCATACAATAATTTTTTTTTGTATTTTCATTAGCATAGCACTGAATAAGTACATTAACTTAGGTAGAGTTGTTATTTTTATTCTGTTAGCTGGGTCATTTTGTGAGCAATTATTATTTCTCCAATTGATTAGATCTGTCTTTATTTGTATGAAAAGTGTTTGTTTAGTAATTGTATTGATATAATAACACAGAATTCATATAATATATGAAATATATAATTCATATAATAATTCATATAATTGGGCTTGTCTTGGCAGGTGGAGTCCCAAAAATATTTCAGATCTTCTGAAGTTATTTTAGTTGGGATTTCTCTTCCTCTCACTTCCTGCTGGGTTTTGTGGGTAGTATATAGAAATGCTGGTGATTTGCAAGGGTTAATTTTATGTCCTGCAATGTTGCTAAAGTTGTTAATTGTTTCAACTAGTTTTTCTTATTTAATTTTCTGGGGTTCTCTAGGTATACCATCATTTCATCTGCAGAGTGATAGTATTGTTTCTTCATGAACTGTTTCTATTCTTCCAATTTACTTTACTTGTTTTATTTCTATAGCTACCATTTCTAGTACAATATTGAAAAATAGTGGTCATGATGGAAATCCTTGCTTCACCCTTGACCTTGTTGGAAAGGCTTCAAGTTTATTCTCATCACAAACAATTCTTGCTCTTTGTTTTAGGTGCATACTACATATCATTTAAAGAAAGACTCCACTGGTTCCTATGCTTTCTAGTGTTTTTAACAGGAATAGATGTTGTATTTTGTCAAAGGCTTTTTCTACATCCATTGATATAATCATACAATTTTTGTTGTTTTTGTTACTGATATGGTTGATTATGCTGAGTTTTCTGGATATTGAACAAACAGTGCATTTCTGGTATAAATCCCACTTGGTCATGATTATGAGCTTTGTGATATATTGCTGTAATCTCTTTGCTAGTGTTCTATTTAAAATTTTGTCATCAGTATTCTTTAAATTGATTAGTCTGTAGTTTTCTTTCTAAGTTTTTACTCTTCCTGGTTTAGGTATCAAAGCTTTATTTGTGTCATAAGAGAAATTTGGGAGAACTACTTTACATACTTATTTTCAAACAGTATACATAGTAGTAGGACTAATTGTTCCTTCAATGTTTAGTTGAATGGGATGAAGTGGAGTGGTTTGTATTTTTTTTTTCTGGAAACTGAGTACAACTCAGCCATAATTTACCCTCCCTAAGTTAAACTCCTCTAGCTCCTGTACTACAAAGGCCTCTATAATTATTTTTATTGTTTGGTTGTACTCTTTTTCGTCCCATTTGGGTTTTTCTTGGCAGAGATGCTGGAGCAGTTTGCTATGTCCTTGTCCAGATAATTTTAAAGATGAGTAAACTGGGGCAAAAAGGGTTAAGTAACTTGTGCAAGGTCACACAACTAGTAAGTGTTTGAGGCTGGATTTTAACTCAGGTGACACAATGGATAGAGTACTAGACTTGGAGTCAGGAAGACATCTTCCTGAGCTTAAATACACCATCAGACACGTGTTAGCTGTGTGACCCTGGGCAAGTCACTTAACTCCATTTTGTCTGCCCATTTCCTCATCTGTAAAATGAGCTAGATAAAGAAATGGCAACCCAGTCCAGTATCATTGCAAATCATTGCAAAGTCATAAAGAGTCAGAACACAATTGAAGCAACTCTACAACAACCAATACTTGGTAGAATTTACTTATGATTCCATCTAGTCTTTGGGATATTTTCTTTGAGAGCTCATTGATGGCTTGTTCAATTTCTTTTTTCCAAGATAGGATTATTTAAGTATTCTACTTCCTCTTCTGTTCATCTGGACAGTTTAGAATTTTGTAAGTATGAATCCACTTCACTTGGATTGTCACACATTGGTCAAAATAATTCCTAATAATTGCTTTAAATTCAGCTTCATTGGTGGTGCATTCACCCTTTTCATTTTTGATGCTAGTAATTTGGTTTTCTTTGTTTTTTAATCAATCAATTATTTATCTATTTTATCGATTTTTTCACAAAACCAACTCCTAATATAATTTATTAGATAATTTTTTTCACTTTTAGTTTCATTCAATTAAATTTTATTATTCTCTTTTTTGACTTTCAGGATCTTTGTTTTGTTGTTTAATTGTTCTCTTTCTATTTTCTAATTTCATGTCCAATTTATTGATCAGCTCTTTCTCATTATTTAGGATTAGATTATTTAATTTCTAATTATCTTTTCTCTATCCTTCCACAGACCTTTACTGAATATAATTTTTATAACATTATTGCCTGAAAAGTATGCATTTTAAGTGTTTTTTTTTCTGCATTTGTTTGTGAAGTTTAATGCACTAATACATGGTCAATTTTTTTGAAGGTCCTATGAACAGCTGAGAAAAAGGTATCCTCCTTTGTATTACCATTCAGTCTTCTCCAAAAGTCTATCATGTCTAACTTTTCTAAGAGTCTATGACTCCACTTAACTTCTTTCTTAATTATTTTATGGTTAGATTTACTTCATTCTGATAGGAGAAAGTTGAGGTCCTCCACTAGCATAGTTTACTGTCAAGTTCCTCCTCTAATTTACTTTTTTCCTTTAAGAACTGGAATGCTATGCCATTTGGTATGTATATGTTTGCTATTCATTTTATTATTTATCTATAGTACCTTTTGTTAAGATATAGTTTCCCTGCTTATTCTTTTTAAATGGCTATATTATGATTTTTCTTTATCTGAGATCATGATTGCTACCTCTGCCTTTTTTTCTTCACCTGATGCATAATAGATTCTGCTCCAGCCCCTTATTTTAGCTCTGTGTGTCTCTCTGTTTCAAGTGTCTTTCTTATAAATGACATATTGTTGGATTCTGGTTTCTAATCCATTCTGTTATCCACTTCCATTTTATGGGTGAATATACCCTGTTCATAGTCATAGCTATGTTTACTAAATGTGCATTTTCCTCTATCTTCTATTCTTCTATTTATCCTTCTTACTGTCTTTTTATCCTATCCCTGTGTAATGGCTAGTGAAGTGGGATTATTGTCTTTTGTTTTGGAGTGCTTTTCAGCACTAAGGCAATCAAGTGCTTTTGAGCTTTGCCTTTGTTTCAGTCAAGGGTCTTTGATTGAACTGGGAGTCTTGGATGACCTGCTTAAGTCATGGGAAGGCTTAGGTCACATGGGTTTGAATCACATGGTTGTGATGCCGTCTGACCATGAAGAAGTGTATGTATACTCTGAGCTTAGCATTTTGCTTGGGGGCTCACTCACTGGAAAAGTGTCATGTGATTTGACCAGATGAAATTCTGGGTAGTGATTAAGGAGCCCCCCCCCCCCAAGCTTTGATAAACCCAGGTTTTGGTGTTTCTGTCTCTGGTAACTATATATGTAATGTCTTGGATAGACAGCTAGAAGCCTGTCTGCTGATTTGTGTTATTTGGCTCTGTTTATATAATTTTTGCTTGTAATTTCTATTTGTGTTTTCTGTGAAGTTCAGGGTGCTGGCTTTTTCCCCTGAACTAAGTGAATGATATATGTATGTTTAATTAAAGCAAGACTGTAAACCAGCTAAAGTTGCTTTCCTTAGAAAAGCAGATCAAAGAACTGGTGCTAGCAGCCCTCCTGTTTGCTGGTGTTATTGGTCTTAGCCACAATAGCAGCAAGTGGCATTGTTGTTACACCCTCTAAAGACTATTTTGCATTTGACCATTTCCCCCTTTCCCTTATCCCCTACCCCTCCTTCTTATTTCCTTTTGGGTAACTGTGTTGTTAAGCAAAGTTGTCTCATTAGCATGGCTTTTGTTTCTTTTGAGTGGAAGTACTTTCAGCTGTTAAGTGCTAAGCCCCAGGCCCAGGGCCCTGTCAGGTGTGAAACCTGTGTGGGTGTGGATTGGTGACTTAGGAGGGGCCAGCTCGGGAACCAATGGTCTCTGGTCATTGAGGCAGGGCTTGAGAACGCCGGAAGCTTGGCTGCAAGGAGGGGTGAGCCGGGAGACAACTTCAGCCGTGGCGGAAGGTGTGGAAGCCAGAAGCTGCAGAAGCAGAAAGCTGCAGAAGCCAGAAGCTGCGGAGGCAGGAAGCTGTGGAAGCAGGGCTTACCCGAGTGCGAGCAGGAACGTGAGGCCAGTGAAAATGATTTGGCTAAATACTATCTTGTT
>JAQQSZ010019936.1:0-10257 GCA_028646595.1 Phalanger gymnotis
GGCTCTCCGCAAAGCTTCAATCACATGTTCTTTATTCTGAACCTTGGTTCGAATCGACATGATAACTTGGCCAATGTGTACACGGGCTACAGTGCCCTGGGGCTTCCCAAAAGCTCCCCGCATGCCAGTCTGGAGCCTATCGGCCCCAGCACATGACAACATCTTTTTGTTGCGGATGACATGAAATGGATGTAGCCGCACACGAATATGAAAGCCATCCTTGCCACAACTCTTCACCATGTACTTGTTGGCACATATCCGAGCGGCCTCTAAGGCTTCCGATGACAGCTGTTCATATTCATCTGACACCATGTGGCCACACAATGGAAATTCATCCACTTTTGCTTTCTTTCTACCAAGATCAAAGATTCGTATCTTGGCATCAGGAACTCCCCTGCAGAAACGGGACTTTGGGTACGGCTTATTTTTACAGTACCTATAACAGCGGGCGGGACTACGGCCCATGGCGCCGGCGCCGGCGCCGGCGCCAGCAGGGACTGGGTGTCTCGCCGCAGGGAAAAGGCGGTTTGAGGTATTTTTGTAATAAACTATTTGTAGGTATATTTGACAGAGTAGAAGTCAACTCCCATTTTCCCACTTCAGATAAGAGTTAATTTCATCTGATATGTGTTACCTCCCTCCTTTCCTCCATGTTTTATACTCTTCTCCAATAATAATAAACAGCTTGATCCATCACACTCTTCTACCTTTCCATACTAGTGTATTCTTTCTTTTACCCTCCCTTCTCTTTCCTCTCTTCATTCCTTCAGAATGGAGCCAATCCCATCCCAGAGTCTCTGGCTGTTTTTATCTATATCTATATATCGATATAAACACATATACATACACATACATACATGCCTAAACATACACATATACATATACATATATACATACACATATGGATATATGTGTGTGTATGTGTTTACATATATATATATATACATATATATATATGTATCATTACTTTAATATTCTTTACAGCCATTAAGGTTCTAAAGGAATACTTGTTTCTTCTCTCTTTTTACAATGTTATAAGTATATCGTCATACATATCTCTAATAGCTCAAGAAAATTTAGTTTTCTGGCTTTCTCTGAATTCTGCATTTCAAAATTCCTATTCAGCTCTAGTGTTTTCATTAAAAATTCTTGAAAGTCCTCTTTTATTTAAGGTTTGCATTTTGACTCTAGGATTATACTTTGGGCTTTAAATCTGTACTTTTTTTTTTACCTTTTGGAATATTTTATCCAAAATCTTCTTTCATTTTAAGTAAAAGCTAGAAAGTCTTGTATAGTCTTGCCTGTGGTTTCTTCGAACTCCCTTCTCATGCATGAAACATATTTTTTTTTTCTTTTTCGGATCACTGGGTTTTGAATATGACATCTATCTTTAATTTTCTTTCTGGTTGTAATAAATCTGCCAATTTCCATGTACAAGTTCACTTATAATTTCTCGGCATATGCTGCCTAGGCTTTTTTTAAAACTCCTTTCCTCAGCTGTTGAACTTGATGACCTGTAATGACTACTCTAGCTTTTACCCTTTAAATGGGTGTTTATGCTTCTTCAGTGGAAAGAGAACATAGGTTCTTGAGGACAGCGACAGCATGACTCCTGGCACATAGTATATGTTTAATAAATGTTTTACAAACTTTGAAGTGCTTTATAATATCAGCTATTATTATTTTACACTGAAGCTGGCTTTTCTGAATTTTTGAGATGTTATGCCCCTGGGCCAATCTAAGACTAGAGCACAGATGTTAAACATGTGGCTTTACAGGCCGCACAGGACCTATAATATTCCCTAGTGTGGCCAGAGCCAGATTAAAATGTAAATGGGAAATACTTAACAAAATAAATAAAAATACAATAAATCACAGATAATGTTAATGTGTGATGTAGTTTTCCAAGTCAATATGGGCCTGCAGGGAATCTTATGTCAGTTTAGTGGTGCCAATTTCTTTTTGAGTTTGACACCACTAAACTAGTGAACCTCACAAGCTAAAATTTCCAAAAGGCGACGAAATGGTCTATTACCCAGTGTTCATCTACCAACACTGGAGAACACCACAGTTAATGTTAAATCATGCATACATGAACTATATCCTTTCTGGATTATCTATGGAATCTCACATCTGTCTGTGTTCTTTGCCTCTCTTCTCCTTTTTCCCCACCAAATACATATATTTTACTTTAAGAAGTAGAATGAAGCCAGGAAATTCTGGGACTGCATATAGAGCAAAGAAGGATGCATGTCAGGAAACATATAACTGAATGTGTTTGTGATAGAATTTGAATGTGAAAAAGGATTTTGGAGTTGTTTGTTATTTTATTTCATTTTCACATTTTTGACTTGTGGTTCCTTTAGCATGGCAACCTGGGAAGTTCCTGTAAAGTGGAATAAAACTGGATCTTAATCTTTTATTATTCTTTCTCCCCCATCTGTAATTTGCACATAATATATTTTGCATATATATACATGTATGTATATGTGTACATATATATATATATACACACATATGTGTGTGCGTATATATGCACACATTCATTTTCCTCCCTATTGGAATGTAAATGGGATTGTTTCATTCTTTGTATTTACATCTCCAGGGCCTAGCACAGTTCCTGGTATATAATAGGCATTTAATAAATGTTTGTGTATTGATTGGTTGGTAGGTAGTTTTTTCAGAGTATGCTAAAGGATCTGGCCAGAATGTTAACTGTACCTCCCAACTATCTCATGTAATGTTCATTTTCTGGTGAAGGTAAATAAGCCTCAGTCCTTTTGAAATTTTATACAAGTGGTTTGTTCTTGAATTGATCATAGCAAATAAAATCTTCTGATCTCAGGGTGGTCATGAATTGGAATGACAAATAGAATTCATTTCACTAGAGTTTAAGAGATGTGTTAACCAACTGTATGTTTGTTTTTTAACTTTCTGGGATTTTTCCTCCCTTTTATGTAGTAAATTTCTTATGCATGGATGCACTTAATGAGTAGGAGAATTTCTTGAAGTAGTGCAGAGAAACTTCTGAGCCCCATTATTCCCTGGGTACAAATTGGATACTTGGATTCTAGAAGAAATGAAGGTTTTGAAAGTGTGTAATTTACCTGATTGGGTGATATCCTAAGTGTAGGCTTCTTTTGAAAACCTTTTCTTTCTTCACTTTGGTACTTTTTGAGGGTGGGGATACCAGCAATTTGGTCATAGTCTCTTCCTTCGAAGTGGTTACAAATTGCCTTGGAGGTCTCTTACCATCTATAATTTTGAGGAAGGAGGCAGTGAGCCTGGGTGGGAGATGGAAAAGAGATGACATTACATTTTTCATTTCATACCTCAAACATGGCTTTTATTGCTTTAAAACGATCATGGCTATAGCTAAAAAAAAGACAAATCAATCTCCTTTTAGAAAAACCTCAGTAACATACTTAGAATCTAGTTTTGAGAGAAAATGTTTAGATTGAAGAAAACCACTCTGTTTTTGGAGATCAAACAATTTCTTCAAACTGCTGGTAGTTTGTAAATCAGATGATTGCTTATACCTTTATAGGAAGAAAGCAAAGGAAGAAAACACATTTATCAAGCACTTACTTTGTGCCAATACCTGTGATAAGGACTAATATCCCATAGATCAATCAATCAATAAGCATTTATTAGGTGACTACTACGTGCTAGGCACATAGTATGTGCTAAGTTCTAGGGATATACAAAAAAGCTCCCTGCCCTTGAGGAGCTTACAATCTAATAGGGGATATAGCATGCAAACTTATATATGAAAAGTAGGGTATAAATGGGATAAACAAGAAACGATTAACCAAGTGAAGGGATTAGAATTAAGAGGGATTGGGGAACTGTTCCTATAGAGAGTAGGATTTTAGCTGGGACATAAAGGAACTCAGGGAAGTCAGTAAGGATCATATTTCATAAAACTAAAGAATAAAGTCCTGCCACAGGCCTTCTTCAGATTTGTTCAGGGGAGAAATGTTGTACTGACCTTTAATGCTATTCTTTTTCATCACAGAAGGATTTTCACATTTCAGATACAGAGAATATAACCCTTCCCAATTGTCTTATAAGAGGTAATAGGAAAGGATGACATTAATTGTGACTGAATAGAAACAACAACAAAAAAGAATTGTCATTTGTAACCAGGTGAAGCATCTGTGATGATGTCATATAGCTCTTAAGTATCAGAGGCAAGATTTGAACTTGGGTCTTCCTGAATTCAGGTCTGTGTCTATTTTATTCTAGAATTCTTATATACTAGGCATGTGTAATGTTGGGGTATGGTTTACCCCAAACCTGGGAAGACTCAAAAAGATGCAAGATGAAAAGTGTGGGGAAAATACTTTATCACTTAGTAATATTGTTTAAACCTAATTTTGTGGGACTAGAAAGTTGTCTAACCCAAACCTTCTATTAGAAATAAAGTTGACCTCAGAGACCTCCAGGGAAGCCAGATGACTGCATGGAATACTTAGATCCCTCCCAGGTCTTGTTTCGAATCTACCTCAAGCTCATGTTTTGAGTTCCCCAAATTAGATTGAATACTTATACTTACCTGCTAATATTCAGCTCAAATTGCTCTAGCCAATCAGGAAAATGTTCTTATATTTTTGTCTGAACTATATATAAGAGCTCTCTCCTCTGCCAAATGACCCAATAAAATTCTTTCAAAGGTTTTTTCAGGTTTTGGGGTGGTTCTTTGTGAGCAGAGGAACATACCCATTCTGCCAGTGAATAAAATTTGATTTTGTTGAGATCACTTGTTTGTGAGGGAGAAGATTAGATCTTATCTTTTGACAAAGTAACTGAGGGCTCTCGATCCTAAGGGAGCACTAGCCAAGCCAGTTTTACTTTGGTGGCTTTAATTAAAGTTTTGGGCTTCCTGTCTGTCATTCCAGTTGCACTCTATCCTGAGCTTCTGAAACTGGTCGTTGGATTCTTCAAAAGCTGCATTTCTGCATATTCTGATTACTGACAAGGTCATGGGGAGGACACATTTCTGAGCATTCCAAGGAGATTATACTTGAACTTGCAAAAACTGAAGTGCAATTGATAAAGGCTTAACTGCATTAATATTAAGAACTTGATGCCATAGAAGCCTGTTAAGGTAAGCAAAGCTCCAGGTACTGAAGCTTATTTTTTTCACATGACTTCTTTTCCTTGGAAAAGCTCCAAATCTTCTTATAGAGATTAAAAAGTAATAAAGACAAAAGTTAAAAATCACCAAGCTCCAAAATCACACTTTCATGGAATATATATTGCGTCATATACCACAGCTGGTAGAAGGAGGGACTTTCAAAGTCAGAAAATTTCCCCCAGCTTCCCATGTATCATAGAATTTTTTAAAAGAGTTCCCCTAATCAATCCAATCTTATGCCTCCTGATGGTTTGGCCCGGGGCGAAGAACCTGTGGCCTTGAAGCAACACGTGGCCTTCTAGATTCTTAAGTGAATCGAATTCTATAAAATAAGGATCTTGAAGGTCATATGTAGCCTCAAGGCTGCAGGTTGCCAAACTTTGGCCTTTACTCTGAGTTCTCCAAAGCTGAACCAGTGGATCAAAGACTCTGGCAGGTTCTACCAAGCCTGACAGACATCAAGTAGAGGACAGGTGATGGGTTCTTGGTATATTGTAGGAGAATCTGCCTAGACCAGTTTGAAGAAGCTCATTACCAGAAGAGACAGTTACCAGATTTGGTCCCAACAACTCAGGAAAATTTCCTACTAATATGTGGAAGCATCACAAAAGACAAATAAAAATTATATAGAGAAGAGACCATAGAGGCCAACCCCTTCATTTTACATTTGAGGATACCGAGGTCCAGAAACAATTTGGCTAAGGTTACACAATAAGTGTCTGAGGTAGGAGTCAAACTCAGGAACTCTTGACTGCAAGTCCAGTGTTCTATTCATTGGGCCACCATTGCAGGTCACCCCAGGCCCTGGTGAGAAGAGTTATTCCCTATTCTTGTAGACTACAAGAACAGTCCATGATTGGCTTTAGCATAAACTGCTGATCTGGAAGAGTTGTTATTCTGAGTTCCATTCCTGGCTCTGGTATTGACCTTGTTCAAGTGCTTAACCTTCTCTGTTCTTCATTATCCTCATTTATGTATTTATTAACATCATACTTAATTTCCATAAAAGGGATATTTTAAAATTTAATTATATAAAATTCTTTGGTTGTTTTAAAATAATATCAATTTCTCTTCGATGATAAATAATAACAATGCCTAGAGAGGAAGCAGCAATTGCAGGTATACTGTGAATTTCATACCATTTTAGTGTTATGTTTTTACAAGGATAATTTTGAATATGTAAGTTCTTGGCACATTGCTGTTGCTCAGTCATGGAGTTCTATTTGACTCTTTGTGACCTGTGGACCATATTGTCCATGGGTTTTTCTTGGAAAAGATCCTGGAGTGGTTTTCCATTTCCCTCTCCAGTAGATTAAGGCAAATAAAGGCTAAATGACTTGACCAGGGTCACATAGCTAGAAAGTGTCTGAGGCTGGATTTAAACTCAAATCTTCCTGACTCTGGGGTCAATGCTCTATCCACTGAGGCACTTAACTGCCTGTCACATAGTAGGCATGTAATAAATCATTATTGAATTAAGAATCACAGTCATGTAGGAGTGTTCATTTGAAACAAAGTAGATTTACCTTCTTTTAAAAGTGCTTTAGACAATTATGGTGTTTGATGAAAAATTATAGCATAAATGTAGGAAGAGATTTCATGGGACTGAATAAAATGAAATATGGAAATGTTCTTTAAAATGTGAACTCTTATCACATGTCTATCTTCCCTGTGCTTAGAGAATTATAGCAGAGATTATCTATTTCCTATTCTTCAGTATAAGTGTGATGTAATCTATACCAATCTTCACATGATGACTTTGACCATACTGTCCAGGGAGCATACAAGAACAAAAAGTTCTAAAGGACTTATTCAAATTTGTTAGGAAATCAGCACTTATTCGAGCAGTAGCTATGGCAGAGAAACAAGAACACAAATGACACCTTGTCTTGTTGTATCTGATTTATCCAGAGTATTAGAAAAATGTTAAGCTATAAGATCTCTGACCCTCCCATCTAAATATGTGTAAAACATACAAGATAAAAAAAAATTACTAAGTTAGGAAAGTTGCCCATCTGTTGTAAACACTACTAGGAAACATAGTCCAGATGTTGAAATATGGTAGAAAAATAATTAAGCTTGCTTACAAACATAACAGTAATCTTGGGAATAGATCCCTCTTTCCTAAATATTTCTTTTTTCTTCAAATTTACTTTCTTTCTGTCTTAAAAACACAAACTTTTACTTAATTTAAATTTATCTTAAATTTTATTGATCTCTCTTATTTCATTGTCAATAATTTCTGGAAATGTTCCCTCACCCTTCTCCCTCCCCACTTTTAACCCTCTCTTGTAACAAAGATACACAATTAAGTGAAACAAGCCTGAAACAAAATTAACGATTTACATCATATTATGCCCTTGTAGTCATACTATTCTGCCATGTGGAGGGAGTTTGTTTCATTATCTGTTCTCTTATATCATAACATGTAATTTTTAGTTATTCAGAATCCAATTTCCTTTCAATAACAATTGTATTTACATTGTTTTCATCATTGCGTATGTTTTTCTTTTGATTATGCTCATTTCACTTTGCATCAGTTCATACAAAAGATGCTGTGTTTCTCCGAACTCATATTTGTTATTTCTTATTGTACAAAATTTATTACTGGTTGTTTTGTTTTTGTTTTCCCCAGCCATTCTTTAATTTATGGTCACCTATTTTTTGATTCTTGTTCTTGGCTACCCCAAAGAGTATTTTTAAGAAAGTTTAGCTATATGTTGATCCTTTGTTTTTGTCTTTGATCTCCTTGGAAACACGTTTCCAGTACTGGGTATATGGTAGTTCTAGGGGCAAAAACCATCCATATTTAGGTGACAGTTCAAAAAAAAAAAGAGCCCATCAGTGAAATGCAGATCTAATTATATTATCTTCTTCTTCCTACACAACAAAATCTAGTGTCTATATTATCTCTAGGATCCAATATAAACTCTCTTTTTGGCATTTAAAGCTCTTTATGGCCTCTGCTATCTTTCCAGGCATCTTACATATTATGCCCTTACATTCATTTTTAAGGTGGAACTATACTGTCTTTCTTCCTTTTTCTCAGAGGACATTTTATCTTCCACCTCCACTTGTATGTATCTTGTATGTATATACTTGTTTGCAGTTTGTCTCACCCGTTAGAATGTAATCACTTTGAAGGCAGGGCCTATTTTTTTTCTACTATCTTTGTATGCTCTCCATTTAGCACTTTGCCTGGTACAGAGTAAGTTCTTACTAAATTCTTATTGGTTGACTGATTTATGCCTTTTCATTGGCTGCCTCCCATGCCTGAAATTATCTCCTTCCTTATTTCTACCTCCCTGGCTTCCTTCAAGAGTCAAGTTAAGGGTCATTTCCTGTATGAATTCTCTCTTGGTCCTCCTCAGCAGTCAATGCCTTCCCCAATAAGGTTACCTTGCCCTTATTTTGTATTTATTTCATACATACATAAGCATATATACATACATATACATATATTCACCTATTACAATGTAAGGTTATTAAGGGGAGAGATTTTTTTTATTTGCTCTCCCTACCTCCACAATTTAGCATAAAGCCTGGCATATAGTAAGTGCTTCATGAAATACTTACTGAATGGTTGAAAGATTACCGGGAGGGATGGAGCCAAGATGGTGGCTGGCAAACAGGGACTAGCATGAGCTCCCCTCCAAGTGTCTCCAAAAACCTGTAAAACATGGCTCTGAACCAATTCTAGAACTGCAGAACCCACAAAACAGCAGAGGGAGGAGGGACTCCGGCCTAGGACAGCCTGGATGGTCTCTGGGTGGGGTCTGTCTCGCATGGAGCTGGGAGAGGAGGGGAGCCCAGCAGAGCCCAGCCAGAACAACCAGACCAGGAGTGGGGCGGAGCGTGCCCTAGAGCCCTGAATCAGTGAGCTGCGGCAGTTACCAGACTTCTCAACCCACAAACACCAAAGACAACAGAGAAGGTTAGCGGGAAAAGCTGCTGGGAACAGGGAGCTTGCAGTTTGGCCACCGCCCTGGGGGCAGCAGAGGTGGGGCAGCTACATAACTACAGCTGCAGTGGCTTCTGGCCCCAGGCCCACCTAGTGGGAGGAATTAAGTGGAGGTTCAGAGAAGGAGTACAGAGCCTGCTGAAGATCTAAGTCCAGTCCAGGTTGGGTGTTCTTGGGGAAGGAGGAGTGCTGGTGTGGCAGAGCTGGCACATCCCCCCAAGCTTGTAACATAGAACTCTGTACTCTACAAGCACTCATACCCTGCTGAAAAACTCAAGGGTCAAGTAAGTTGGCTGGGAACATGGCCAAGCAGCAAAAGCACACACAGATTCAGCCTCAGACTCTGGAATCTTTCTTGGGTGACAAAGAAGACCAAAACATACAGCCAGAAGAAATCAACAAAGTCAAAGAGCCTACAACAAAAGCCTCCAAGAAGAACATGAACTGGTCTCAGGCCATGGAAGAGCTCAAAAAGGATTTGGAAAAGCAAGTTAGAAAAGCAGAGGAAAAATTGGGAAGAGAAATGAGAAGGATGAGAGAAAACCATGAAAAACAAGTCAATGACTTGCTAAAAGAGACCCAAAAAATACTGAAAAATATACTGAAGAAAATAACACCTTAAAAAATAGACTAACTCAAATGGTAAAAGAGCTCCAAAAAGCCAACAAGGAGAAGAATGCCTTGAAAGGCAGAATTATCCAAATGGAAAAGGAGGTCCAAAAGACAACTGAAGAAAATACTACCTTAAAAATTAGATTGGAGCAAGTGGAATCTAGTGAATGATAAGAAATCAAGATATTATAAAACAGAACTAAATGAATGAAAAAATGGAAGACAATGTGAAATATCTCATGGGAAAAACCACTGACCTGGAAAATGGATCCAGGAGAGATAATTTAAAAATTATTGGACTACCTGAAAGCCATGATCAAAAAAAGAGCAGAGGTATCATCTTTCAAGAAATTATCAAGGAGAACTGCCCTGATATTCTAGAGCCACAGGGCAAAATAGAAATTGAAAGTATCCACAGATCACTTCCTCAAAAAGATCCCAAAAAGAAATCTCTTAGGAATATTGCCACCAAATTCCAGAGCTCCCAGGTCAAGGAGAAAATATTGCAAGCAGCCAGAAGGAAACAATTTGAGTATTGTGGAAA
>JAQQSZ010019937.1:0-10256 GCA_028646595.1 Phalanger gymnotis
AATAAGGAGAGCAAGGTGAAGGGGTTGGCAAGCTTACTTTAATTCAGCACACAAATATCATTCACCTAGTTCAGGGGAAAAAGCCAGCACCCTGAACTTCAGAACAAAATACAAGCAAATTACAAACTTCAACAGACAGACCTTGTCTGATTCAAATCCCAATACATAGTTACCAGAGTTCAACAAAGTCTCAGCATCCAGGTTACAAGCCGGAGGGCTTCTTAGCTACAGCTGCCTGGAGTCTCTTCATCAACACCATCTCAAGAGCCCTTAAACAAATTACGAACAGACAGACCCAATACAATTCATAGTTACCAACATCTAGGTTCAGCCCTGGGAGCTCAGAACAAGGGCTAGCCCACAGTCACTCACACCACCACTGCTGCAGCAAGGAGTTCCAAAGAAGAGGCCAACCCCTGGCTTTTATATCTTTTTCAGTGTCAGGGGTGAGTCACCCACGCAACTCACCCACGCGACCCAAAATCGCCTCAAAGAGGCTGACTCAAACCCACGTGGTCCAAGAGCCCCCACTGTCTCAGACATGTCACTCAAACTCATGTCTAAACTAAGCCCTCCCCTGAGACAAGGAGGCACCAAGGACACCCAAATCTTGGGCCTGGGGCTTAGCACTTAACAAGATTAAATGAAATAGGTGAATCACTCAACGTAAACAAAAGCCAAACTCTTCAAGGGCACCCATCAAACCAAGTTCTAAGGAACCCACCCTGCCCTTCCGACACAACTCCTCTGCAACATTCCTGACAGTTGGTCATACTTCTACTTGAATATTTATGATAGGAAATGCCTTACCTCCCAAAGGTCCCCACCCAAAAAACTGGAGTCTTTTCTCTTGTTAACGTAAAGAACACCTGACACATAAGACTTCCAATTTAAAAAAAAAAAACTCAATAGACATTATCTGGGGCCATGAGAAAATAGTTATTCTCTCTCTCTCTGTCTTTCCACATGTGCATACATATATATATATGTATGTATATATGTATGTATGTATATACGTATACATGTATATATATACACACACATAAATGCATATATACACATATATATTACACATCTATATACAGAAAGATATGTATATGTACCACAAGTCATAAGCATGTGTTACAATTGTATTTATTATGAGACAAATGAACATGCGTGTGGAATTTCAGGTGAAAGAGTTCACAAGCCAAATAGAGGCTTGTATATTTATGAAACTGCAACAAAGGTAGGAGGAGTAATAGTAATCTACTCATAAATGGGAATAGCATGGGAGGAGAGAAAGAGCAATACAAGTACGGAAGGGACTAATTCCCTCCCAAAAGGGAGTAGAAATGATGAATAAGTAAGATGGTCAAAGCCACATTCTTTCCCCTTGGGAACTGCTAAACTATGAAGATATGATGGTCTCCTTTTCTACAAGGGTCCCAGATGCACAAATATTTTCTCAGGCTCATGCAAACTGACTGGCACCGGCCTTGACTCCCAAGGACACACAAGGACTTCAATTCAGAGGGAAAACAACAGATTATGTCATAGAGGGGAAGGGGAGAGGGAGGGACTTCATCTTTGACATGTTCAGGGCCTTCTGCAAACTCCAAGTCCAATGTTTCTGGAAAATATGGCAGTTCAAGAAGACAAGTCCAGGGGTGCCCTTAACTCTTAACGTTTAAAATTATATTTTTCTTAAATCTGAGATATTGATAATTAGTAGTCTGTCAACTGGAGGGAACCAGCCTGTGGGTAGCCAGAACCAGAGTGAGCTACAGACAGGAGAGGCAGGAATCAAACAGAAATGCAATTTCAAAGTAAGGGAAATGACAAGGACATGTGCTGGAGCCCCACCCCTAGTGTGATGGGAGCGGGGAATGCTTTAGTGTAAGCCAGGGGTGCGGAACATGTGGGCTCAAGGCCACATGTGACCTTCTAGGTGATCAAATGCAGCCCTTTGACCCAATCCAAACCTCACAGAACAAATCCCCTTAATCGAAGGATTGGTTCTGTAAAACTTGGACTTAGTCAATGCACCCAAGTACCTGGCCATATGGGGCCTCGAGGCAACAGGTTCTACACCCCTGAGGCACATCTCAATACTTATACCTACTGCTACTCAGTGAGCTTATAAGGGGTAAGAGCAATGATGAAACAAGTTTGATTCTTAGCAGGACTTCATGACTAGAAGACAGGTATTTGTCCTAGCTTGTCCAGTACTTGTCCATGCTCAAAGAACACATAGCACTGGTCAAAGCAGTGCAATAATTACGTGATTTTGCCAGAGGGTGAGATCATCCAGAGGGTGAGCACAAAGGATTGTTATGCCAAGCTTAGGGCACAGTTTGCTTACTGGGCCATGGAAAACAAGGTGTCTCCTAAAATCTTGACAATTCCATTCTGTACTTTAAACAACTGTCACGTAGCAGAGAATTTTTTTCCTAGGTTTCTGACATTTCAACTCCATCCACAAATTTGCATAGATCCTTATTCTTCTCTGAACTCTATGCCTTACATTTGTTCATACTTAGGCGTGAGGGAAGGATTACTTGTGAAAAAGATACTAACGCTATGAACATCCCTATATTACAGATGAGAAAAGGTGAGGGTGAAAGAGGTTAAACAACTTGCTCAGCTAAGGGTAAAAAAAAGCTAGGAAACATCAGAGATGAGGTACGAATGCAAGTTTATCTTGACTCCACGTCTAGCATTTTTTCCTGTTATTTTATGCTGCCTCTCTCTGATACCATGCAACTTTGTCAAAAGTCCTTCTTAGAGGCAACTAGGTGGCACAGTGAGTACAGCACAGCCCTGGAGTCAGGAGGACCTGAGTTCAAATCCAGTCTCAGACACTTGACACATGTACTAGCTATGTGACCTTGGGCAAGTCATTTAACCCCAACTGCCCTGCCAAAAAAGCAAAAAAAATAAAAGTCCTTCTTGATATTCAACTTCAATTTGCTTCTCTATAATTTTCATCCAACGGACTTATTTCTTCCCGATTGATATACACAAAACAAATATAATTCTTCTAGATATAAATCTAACATATACAGGATGTCCCAAAAGCCTCAGTGAAGCTTTAAGCTAGCTTAAAAGTGCATTAAAATTATATCCTGTATTTGAGGGCAGCAATTACATTCCCTCAAAGTATGAATTTTCTAGGTCAATTGCTTCAGTTGCTTCAACTTCCTCTCCTGTTATCATGTCTAGATCCTATTACTCTTCTCTGGATATACTCTACGTGGCCAATAGTCTTCTAGATTTTTGCATCATATCATTCTTTAAGCACTGGCTGAGGAGTTTGGACTTTACAATATAGGCAATAAGAAGCGCTGAATGTTTTTGAGCTGGAGAGCAATGTGGTTAAAACTATTAGGAATATTTTTCCCCTAGGAGTTATGACATTAGGAAAGAGACAGGAGACATGCAATCCAGTTCAATAGGAGGCTGTTATAATCACACAGACAACACAGTAATGAAGCCTTGAATTCCAGAGGTGAAACTATGGGTGGAGATGGATTTGAGCAATATTACAGAGACAGAATTCAACTCTGGGATATAATTCAACTAAATCTAGAGACTGGAGCTCATTTAAAGCAGATAGGAGATATCTTACTGCCCCCTGACTTATTATTGCCTTCAATTCTTAAACATTTTTGTTCTCTCCCTTTTCATGCTGAAGATCAATCTCTTTGACAGAAAAAAAAATGGAAATGAAATGAGTTGAGGGATTCTGATTTCTCTCTGTCACTTGTGAATATTATGCAATTTGCTTCAAACACTGGATTCATATCATCCTAACTTTTTCCTCTTGTTCCAGATAGCTTTAAAAAGAACCTTTGTATTAGTCTTAGCAATTTTTCACAAGTCCCAAAATCATTCTGGACATAAGAATTCTTGACATTCTTATACTTTTTTGTACTGTTACATATTCATTCTTAAATCTACAATTCCATTTCCATTCTTTTTTTTTAACATTCCTCTTGAAGATATGAATTAACTTATTGGAGGATATTAACATCCTGCAATAACTGTTAGGGTTAAAAGAATCTAGCTGGAGTTTATTACTACAATCGTTACTACTAGGTTGATAATGATGACTGCAACTACAGTTACCACCTCTACGAAGAAGTACAAGAACAAGAACAAGAAGAGCAACCAAAAGAGCATCAAGAAGAAAAACAAGAGCGAGAACAAGAAGTGAATCTGAGTGCTTTTAAAGAGGAGGATTTCTGGGTCATGTGATCAGTATGATGAAGGACTAGACATTTTTCCTCATCCCCATAATAATCTCTTAAATCTATTCAAAATAGGAATTATGCACTCAAGATAAATCAGTCCCTTCTCTCTTCATAGTCTAAAGAACCAAGAACCCAAACATGAAAACTCCATGAATTAACCTTGTCCACTACACATCCTATAGCAAAACTGCATACATAAGTCAACATGGCTACAAAGAAAGGTAAAGACAATGTATTTTTATCCTCAAGGATATCCTCAAGGATTTCATTCTAATGTGGGAGATAACATAAATATCTAGTTACATACTATATCTGTTCATATACCATCTATCTATTGTGTACCTATGCATCATTTAGTTATCTGTATTTCATTCATTCAGCTATCTCTATCTCTTTCACTATTGTTATTATATTGCATCTAAATGTATTTCTACATCTACATTATATCTTTTTATATCTATATGTCTTTATATATATGCATATTATAATGCATGTCTATGTATTCACATACACACATGTGTGTACATATATATATGTGTACATATAAATGTGTGTACATATATATACATGTATACATATGTATATGCACGGCACATTAACCTAACTTTATCTTCTTTTTTTTTTTTCTTTTGGAGGAGGGAAGGCAGGGCAATTGGGGTTAAGTGACTTGCCCAAGGTCACACGACTAGTAAGTGTGTCAAGTATCTGAAGTCAGATTTGAACTCAGGTCCTCCTGACTCCATGGCCTGTGCTCTACTCACTGTGCCACCTAGCTGCCCCATTAACCTAACTTTATAATGGTGAAATAGAAAAGTATATTATTTCTTGCATTGAATTGCTACCATGCCTGAAATGAACATTAGGTATGAACAACATTCTGGTATATCTGCAAAGGAAAAAACAATCTTTGAATATAGATAAAAGTTCATTTAGAAACAGGAAACAAAAGTTCTTGTGCATTTGTGCTTACATATAAACCAAGAATTAATAGCTTATCTTAAAATATGAGTATATTATTTGACACTCTCACTATAGAGATCTTTCTCTGGTCTGAGGTATATAATTTATAGGTTTGGTTTTAATCACTTTCTTTTATAAGACACCAGCTGAGCCTAGAGATGAGTCAGCTATGGAGTACCACATTAAAAGGCAATTGTCTAAGAGTGAACTAACAAGCTTTGAAGTAATTAAGTTGTTCATTGTTTAGGTAAATGAGGATGGTTTCTGAATGCAATAAAACAGGATTGGGCATATGAATTAAAGGTCCCATTAAATCTACATTAACTACTTAGTGATAGATACTGTTGAAGCATGAGTACATTTATTGAAATTTCCAAGAATGTAAGCATGATATTCTTCTGAGATTCTAAGGTCAGTGAAAGATTTACTTTTGAATGAAAGTTATTTTAAATTTAATCAAAATGTTCAAATGCAATTTTTCCTTTAGACTCTAGATTATTTTGTTTTATTCAATCAATGTTAATTATCATTTATTAAGTATATTGTGAAATGCAAAAAAAAAAAACCCTTTAGTTGTGTGCTAAACCCAACTTAGTACTACTTCTCACAAATTCTTAGCAATGAGAAAGGGAAATTGTGCCAATGGATGAAATCTACATCAGAGGGAGCAAGGATTAAATCTTTATCTTTCCATCTTCCTTGGTGTACAGAATTGTACCTATCACATTGAAATATTTGAAGAATGGTTTAAATTTTGAAGGAATAGAAGAATGAAGCATTTATTAAACACTTATTATGTGCAAAGCACTAAGTTACATGCTGGGAATTTAAACAGAAAACTGAGACAATCCTTGCTCTCAAGCAGCTCACATTTTATTGGTAGAGACAACAAATACGGAAGGTTTCACCTGAAAGTCAAATGGAAAGGTCAAATTGTCCTTAGCGTGCTTTGGAAAAATTGATGGAAATGTCTCTTTTCTAATCTCATTTCCACTCATAAAAGTTCATCAGTTTCTGATGTTGAATGATTTGACAGTGCCAGGAAGGACTTCAGAGACAAAACCTTTCATTTCTGGACAAGTGCTCAAATATTAAAAACTCATTTTATCCAACAAATTGTCAATGTCCTTTCCTTCTCTTTTCTACATAGAACAGTAGTCCTGATGATATAAGAAATGAACAAAAGGCATACCAGTGAAGAGGTGCCAAAGCTGGTGGTTTCCCAAAGGTGTATTCAAAGATTACATCACGATTCAAGAAGAAAATATTAGAACCAAGGAGAGCAATACGGCTGTTCATGTTTGTCACCCTGATCTCTCTCTGGGATTCTCCTTCCCCTGTTGATACCATTGTAGCCTACTCATAAATAGAAGAATGTAGCCAGTCATCACCAGAAAACTAAGGTTACCTGCTCATCTTTTCACCTGCCCTGCCTCTGAACCCTTCTGACTAGAACAAACAACCATCCTCATGACAAGGTACCTGATTTCCAGAGAGCATGCCCCTTAAACTCCGTCACCCATCTAAAGGGAAATGGATATTTATAAGACATATTAAAACAACAAACACAAAAATTTAAAAAATCCTCTAGCCCTGTTCGTAAATGGGATACAAATATACAGATAATGATTTCATAAGTATCATCCTTCCATTTGGATCCCTGTATCTTTACGAGGTATCTTTTGTTGAGGCGGGGGCTGCTGCCACTGTTATTGTTGCCTTGCAACAATTCCCTCCTTCTATGTGGATGTAGATATCTTCATTTAGCAACATTTCATTTTGTTTTTGTTTTTTTGCCATGAATACAATTTAAAACCAAGAATCAAAGTAAAATGAACTTAGAATCAGACCTTTAAATCATTTTAACATAAAGTGTTAAACTAAAATTTCAAAACTAATGAAGCATATTCAATTATACTTCTCTCAATAAAAGTTACAATTTCATTGAGAGCAAAAAGGTTGTTACACTAATAAAATAAATGGAAATATTTTTAAAGCATCTATTTTACCTGTATCTCATTTTTTTTTTACTTTGGGTTTTTGTATGTTTTAAAATCTATGTAATATATTCAGTCAATAAGCATTTGTTAGGCATATTCCACTACACGTATTATGTGGGAAAGACCTATGATTTCATCATTGTAGATTATTTCTGCATAAGAAAACCTCTTTATATCCATGCTGGTCAGCACGTTATCTGCATCTTCCATTCAGGAAGTTTCCTAAGAGTACTGAGAAGTTAAGTGACTGGTCAAATATCACAGAGTGAGCATGTGTCAGAGATCAAACATGAACACAGGTCTTCCTGGTTCTGAGGCTAGATCTCTATTAATTATGCCATGCAGCTTTTCTGTATAAATGTATAAATAAATAAATATTTGTACATTGGGGACAGCTTTTTTTCCCCTTGGAGGTATTAAACAAATTTGGAGACTACTGACTTAAGCAATTAGTGCTTTGGTAAATCCGTGGTGACATTTTTATTACCTCCAACTTTGTAGATCAAAGTTCTTTCATGTTGTCTGCCATTCTTGTCGATCTTTTCTTATCAATCCTCCAAATAGTATCTATCTATATTGACAAAGTTCTTCCACTTGGTTTTAATTTAAGACCTTAGGGTCCCTCTTTTCCATATGGATTGTTCCATCTGTTTCCCTTCATGTTTTCTACATGCTCAGCCAGCTTCCTCTTACGATCAGAATTTTCTCACATACAAGATATTTTGGTTACATTTTGCAACCTAGTTGTATCATTCATTTCTTTGGGTTAGTTGTAATTCAAATTTTGTTGCGATTGTGTGGTTCCATGATTCACAATCATATAATAATTGCTAGGAAAATACTGATGTTATATGACTGCTTGGAGAGATATGCCACATGTCAGTGACCGTTGGAAGTAATGGAGACATAAAGTGGACCCATGTAACATGATCTAACTTGGGATCTAAGAGAGCTTAAGAAAAATACCTTGACATTTTTTTTTTCCAAGTGCCAAATCCAGAAGTCAAGGAGGAAGTAAGAAATGGATGATAGACATACAGATTCAATCTGGGAAATTAGATGGTAAATGAAGGAATTTTTTTTTGACTCAATAGTTCTCCCCAGAGTCTCAGTATTTTGTGGTTGCTGAATGCATTCTCTGTCTCCTCAATGTATGGACATGTAAGTATGTTTACTGACTTTCTATTAAGCCCCCTCCTAACTTATCCATACTAGTAAAGTCATGGATTCAGGCAGGATTGGGAGCAGGGTGGACTTTATGAAAGAAAACAATTTGGGAATTTCAAAAGTGTTATTTCATTCTCAAAATGCAATTGAGCCCAGTCTCATCCAAGTACTTAGTTCTAAGCCTTGATCATTGTCCATCTGAAGTATCTTCTCAGAATACACCCGATAATTAAATGGGTCAGCTAGGAAGTGAGCTAGTCAGTTAGGCTCAGTGAATAGAGAGCCAGACCTGGATTCAGGAAAACTTGAATTCAAATCCAGCCTCAGATGCTTGCTACCTGTGTGACCTTGGCAAATCACTTAACCCTGTTTGCTTTAGTCTCCTCATCTACAAAATGAGCTGGAGAAGGAAATGACAAAGCACTCTAGTATCTTTTTCCAAGAAAACACCAAATGGGGTCATGCAGTGTAGTACATGACTGAAATGGCTGAACAACATTGTCCATCTGAAGTATGTTCTCAGAATACACCAAATAACTAAATAAGTCTGCCAGGAAAACTCTTATGTCATTTCCTGGGTAATACGTTTTTTGTTATTCCCAGTATTTTTTTTCCCATTATAGATGATTACCTCACAAATAAGGAGTTTTTCTTTTGTTTGACCTTACACTGGATATCTTCCATATCATTTTTATGCAGTTCCTGAGCTAGAAATAAAACTCCATACCAATGACTATGGAGGGAGGAGGAAGTCAATTTAAATATTTGATCAAACATTTCCTATGGCTAAAATAGTCCTACTGTCAAAGCATTTATTATCATACATTTTTATTTATTCTTTGAGAGACAGCATTATTATAGATAGTAAACCAGGGCAGGTAGATGGCAAAGTAGATAGAGTCAGGAAGACTCATCTTCCAGAGTTGAAATCTGACTTCAGATACTTACTAGCTGTGTGACCCTGGGCAAGTCACTTAATGCTGTTTGCCTCAGTTTCCTCAACTGCAAAATGAGCTGGAGAAAGAAATGGCAAGTCACTCCAGTGTCTTCACCCAGAAAAACCCAAATGGGTTCATAAAAAGTTGGACTTGACTGAAAATTGTCTTAACAACAAACAGATCAGTTTTTACTCAGAAAAACATGAGTTCAAATCCTATCTCTGATGTATACTGACTGCGGGACCAGAGAAGTCTTTTAACCTCTCGATGCCCCATATACCTTTGTAAGACTGTAAGTTACAGAGGAGATGCAATATGAAGAGAGTATCATTACCAAGAATTCCCTCTACAGGTGAAATTTTAGATCTACTCTTCCCCTCAACTCCCTGAAATTCTACCCTTAAGTGAAAATGCAGGCATTTCTGTAATATACCTTGCCAGTAAAGAAGCAATTTTTTAAGCATATGTATAGATTTCTAATCTGCTCTGGAGACAGTGGGATTTCTACTATTATTACATAAAGAACCTACGAATGGATATATACCATGGAAATAATGAAAATGACCATTTTCCTGTTTTTTTAAGTAAATTCTGTAGTATGTGGTATTTTTTGCTAATTTATTTTCTGATTGTGATAACTGTAAATTTTATATCGTTTGATATCACATTTATAATGATAGGACACCAATATGGAGTCACTTAAGCTAAATGATCCTAATGCCATAGAAATATATTGACAAAAAGAGATAGTTTATACTTTCCCACTCTTAACTCTATGTGAGGTAGATGAGATTTTTAACTTTTGATTGGATGAACTCTTTTTTTAAATTTATTTTTAATATGTTTAGTTTTCAGCATTGATTTTCACATGCGTTTGAATTACAGATTTTCTCCCCATTCCCACCCCCCCACTCCAAGATGGCGTACACTCTGGTTGCCCTGTTCCCCAGTCTGCC